>OZ002743.1:126473914-126749465 GCA_963924295.1 Dioctria rufipes
AACACTTACACCTGCGCAGAATCAATAATCTTTTCTAGCGGACCACCCCGTCTCCTGAGCGAGCTTTGCGTACCTCGGAGTACGTAACAAATTTCAAAGCAGTCCCAATGGTGGCAGTTTTCGGCAGTTCGAAATTTTCAAAATGATATAACATGAATAATAAAATTAATGATCGTTTTCCATTTTTATGATTCAACAACAACTAATTTGAGGTTAAATTGAGAAATTTGCGAGAATTTTGTCAACTTGATCAACTTTTGTGCCAACCTAAAGTTGAGAAAGAAATTCATAAGTGTGTGGGCCATTTTAGGCTGTTTTTGGAGATGACCATCTCGAAATTAGACGAAAATTTCAGAGTATGTATGGAATACGAAAATATCTTACACATATTTCTTTTTTTGTTTCCCCTTATCACGCCCCATCCATCCCCCGATAAAAAGTTAAAAATTTCATAATTTTTGATTTAACGTCATTTTCGAAAAATCAGCAAAAACTTAATACGAGCAAGGAGATAATAAAAAAATTTGTGTAGATATTTATACATACATATATGTAGGTAAATTATTTTCGAAAAGAAATTCAGGGAGTCTCTTCTAATAAAGTTGCATTGCATGCGATTTTTTAAAAACATAACTATGAACAATTCAACGACCGACAAAATTTATCATATCAACGCTAGGCTAAATTCATGGTTCCTTGGCCGTTTCGCCCACTATTCCATGCAAGAAAGAAAACGAAACCACGCAAATAACGTTGACAGAGAAATGTGTTTTCTTCTGAAAGCTTAAGTCAAACAGTCTGTTAATAACACGACGGACGGCGTTTTCAATACTTTTCCTTCGATAATCTTAACACATAATCAATCGCACGTTATTCTAGCGAAATTAGTCATCTAACAAAAGAATTTTGTCACACTTATTTCAAAGTTTCTTCTGAGATTTTTGTCAATAAAAAATGGTGAGAAATCACAATATAAATGTCAAACTATTGTATGACATTTCGTTTTCACAATTATTTGTACTTTTTTGTGATAAGTTTTCGACATTATTTTGTGATGACATTACTTGAGTACCCGGGATACCCGAAGGCTATGGATAGGACATACTTAGCGGAGCCAAAAATTTTATGGGGGGGGGGGGGGAGATCAGGGGATCATGATTTATCCCAGTTTTTTTTTATTTAAAATTTCAAAATGTCAGTTATTTTTGGTCCATGAAAAATTCCGATATTTTAACTTTGTTGAGCCATAACTTTAAAACGAAGGAAGAGGGAAATAACTTATATACCATTGGAAAGGCCCACCAGAGTTAAAATCATCATCATAGGGGTTCAGAAGTTACAGACTAATACCCAAATATCTTTAAGTTCTGTTATTTCGGAAACTATTAGGATTCCTACGCCCCCCACCGATCAATATATTGCTCGACAAAGTATGACCTATCCGTAGACATCGGGTATCACACCACTTACGGGACTTACTTCTATATAAAATGGTATTACGCAAATTACTGTAGGTACTAGAATAATTTACCAGAAATTCTTGGATTTATAAAATTAAAATTTTGTTAATAGAAATTTTATAAAACTTTGGGGTATGCGTATGAATATCACCAAGGAATTTCATTTCATTTCATTTTCATTTCATTTATTCATTGATAGGTGGCATTGTACAAAAAGATACAAAATCTTATGTTAGTACAAGATTAATATGGAGGTACATTATCCAATAACTAATATTAAAAGTAAACTAGACTAATAACAAATCAAATAATTAGAACTAAAACATACAAAGGGGGAAAAAAAAAAAAAGAGATGAACCTTATACTTATTTCCAATGCAAGACCAATACTAAACTGACTTCAAGTGCTCGAAAACTTTGCACTTAAAATTACCAAACGTGCCCGAGTCAAACAACAATCTCAAGTTTATTGGCAGAGAATTCCAAATATTAATGGACTGGATGAAGAACTGACGCCTAGATGTTAGACAATTATGCCTAGGTACTATTAAAGTAATAACTCGACTTGATCTCGCAATCTGAAGCATATCACATAGGTACCTGGGGTTCCGAGCCTTAAGAAACCTAGCCAATAATATAACAGCGCGATACCTGAAATAGATCGTAAGGCTGCAACCAAGGATGGAGTCAACGTAGGAAGAGACATGGTCAAAACGACGGAGACCAAAAACATATCTTATAGTAGCGTTGAATGCAGTATTTATCTTCCGAATAGATTCATAGTCAAGACAAGAAAATATTTCACACCCATAGGTAAAAAGAGGGACGAGAAGAGTCCTAACTAGCTTTAAACGGGTTTCCACTGGAGTAAAATTACTAGTCGCCCAAAGTGAACGTAGTCCAGCATATACTTTCCTAATTAGGGCATTAATATGATGGCCCCAGGAAAGAGTTCTATTGAAGATAATTCCCAGGTTAGAAGCGGAATCGACAACTGGAATTTGCGTTCCATTGATTACGACAGGTGAGAAATAAGAAGTATCTAAAATTGTTTTATATATAATTAAGCATTTAGTCTTGGTAGGGTTCAAGTGTAGCATGTTGCCAATGGTCCACAAATATATTGAATGGAGATCATCATTAATGCAAAAAACACCATCCTCAGCTAATCCAATTGGTCTTGAGATGTACAATTGAGCATCATCAGCATAAAGGTGCAGTTTGCTATACTTAACACAATGAAATAAATCGTTGATGAAAAGAGAAAACAACAGAGGTCCCAAGATAGATCCTTGCGGTACTCCTGAAGGTACCAGTTGAAAAGTGGAATATAAATTTTTAGAATACACTGATTGATACCGATCATTCAAGTAACTGCCGATAAGGTTTGCAGCCTGGGAAGAGAAATTAAATTGCGATATCAGTTTACTACATAGCTTGCTATGGTTCACCGAATCAAATGCCTTAGAGAAATCCAAAAGCACTAACATGGAGAACTCATCCCTATCAATAGCAATCCGTATGTCATTGGTTATTTTAAGAAGAGCAGTAATACAGCTGTGCTCAGCTCTAAACCCTGATTGTTCCTCATTTAGTAATTTATGATATGCAATGTATCTATTTATCTGGGCAGACATAATCTTTTCAATTACTTTAGATAAAAATGGTAAGATGCTTATAGGTCTGAAATCGGTATTTGATGAATTTTTCGGAACTGGTATAACCTTTGAAAACTTCCATTGTTTCGGAAATCGAGATGACGTAAAACACGTATTGCAAATGTGTGTAATAGGAGAGAGAATATAGGGCAGAAGCATTTTAACAAATTTCGGGTTTATACCATCACACCCAGTGGTGTCTGATTTTATTTCAAAAAAGGCCATCAGAACGTCATTAGTTGTTACCCGGGAAAAATTGAATGGAGAAAAGTTGTGCGAAATACTAGGATTAGGCAATTCAGGGCTGCTTTGCGAACTCGAAGTTATTGCAGGTACCATTAGGAATTTCTTGTTGAGTTCTTCCGGATCGATGTCAATATTATTTTTATTTTTAGTGGAACAAACTACGCCGGCTGAACGCAAGTTTTTCCATAATTTTTTTGGTGATAGTTCAGTATTAAGCAACGAAGAGAAATACCTCTTTTTGGCCATTTTGATTTCGAATGTTGTTCTATTACGAAGAACACGATAGTCATTCCAGAGTGTAGCAGCTCTATATCGTTTCCACATGTCATATGCTCTATTCCTGCAATGAATGAGTCTCATAATTCTAGGAGAAAACCATGGACACACTGGGTTATATACAGTTTTGGTAACCAATGGGACATACTTTCCATGAAGATAACGAATGGCTTCAGTTATGAAGTCTGTTTGATCCTCAACGTCACATATAGTGTGAACATTATTCCAAGGAAGAGACTGAGCTTCATTATGTAGATCATCTAAATTTACTGCACTATAATTGAAAAATGAAAAGGTATTAGACTCCTGAATATAATGGGGTTGAAAATCAAAAATCAACATTATCATATCATGATCAGATATACCCGCAAGTGACATCTGATTCATGAATTTAATTTTAGCTGGACACGATGTGAGAAATATATCAAGAAGAGACGAGGAGTGCATTGAAAAGTGAGTTGGATGTTCATTAACTCGATGCAAATCAAGCGAATTTAACACAAAATTAAATCTACTTGTAGCACTATCTCCACTGAGAAAATTAATATTAAAATCACCACCAATTACGACATTGTTATATTGTGGAACGATATGCGTCATGTCATTGATTAAGTTCGATAAATCTGCGTTCGGCGGTTTATAAACACAACCGATCAAGCATTTATTCAATCCCTGTCCCAACTCACAAAAGAGATATTCAGCCTCCAAATTAGTATCCCCACTAGATATCAACCGTCTGCAAGATATACTAGACTTTATGTATATAGCAACGCCACCACCTCGACGTATAGACCTATCCTTGCGAAAAATTTTAAATCCAGGCATATCAACTAGCTGATCAGTAAGATTTGGCTTGAGCCACGTCTCCCCCACAAGAACTACATCAGCACCGCCATCACGAAAAATCTCACGTACCTCATCAATGTTAGGAAGCAAGCTTCTTGCATTCATGTGATAAACTTTCAGACCTGCAGTTTGTGAGTTAAAGATGTTAGCCAAAATTCTACCAGCGCCAGCTCCATCCAAGCCACTACCATCTGACATAAGATATGATCAAAAGGTATGTTAAGTCAGGCAGATCGGCACAATCTAATTTGGTGCTTGCATACAAAATCAGTGAAATATCATAAACGCAGAATTGAAATGATAACAACTTAGGACATATCAATAACAAAGTACAATTAATTATAAAATACAAAAGCAATTCAAAATCTATATTTCTACTAATAGTTAAAACTAAATCAATTATCAGACTGTGAAAATTCATTATTAAGAAATATGTTTTTGGATGCAAGGGAAGTAATATTTCATTATCAAAGTTCATGGTAATACTAATAAGTTCCAAGCCTATACATAAACATGCAAATAATTCAGTAATCATGTTAGTAATATGTATGTAATTTGTTCATGGTTTACCATTGCCGCCACAGTAGACTAATACAGTGCATCACCAGATGTAATTTTTTCGGATTGATCCACACTACTACGGCGCACATAAACGTATCCAGCATTTGTAAATACAGACAGCAGCTTTTTTTCCTTCTTTAAACTCAGTGCTTTGCGCAGAATTGCATAATTGCGAGTCGATAGGCTTTCATTTATATAAATTGCAGTTGGTTTGCTTTGACTTATGCCAACATCAGTAAGAGTAAGAGTTTTGATTGTGTTCAGCTTACGCGATGATAATGTTTTACGAGTTGCAGTCAGAAAACAATTTTTGTCATTTGGAGTGTCGAACTTAATTACTATTGCCGATTCCTTTGAGTTTTTGTTTCTTGGCCTCACCCTGAAGATTCTGGGATGATTAAAAGAAGAATGCATACTGATAGATGTAATCAGCATTGAATAAATATCGTGCAAATTCTCATTCTCCAATTGCGGAATCCCAGTGATGACAACATCACAAGCCTTCTGACTGCGCTCCAGCATATCGAGTTTGTCTAGAGTAAGGTTTGTCTGCGATTCCAGAATATCAATTCGGGCACTTAGCTCATTAAATTTGAGATTAATAATTTCCGTGAGCTTTCGTTCCAAGTCACCCAGTGAGCTTTTAAAACTCGCAATAACATTGGAGATCTGTTCATGAAATTTATTTGATAGAGAAGACAGCTGACATTCAAATTGTGATGCGAAGGCAGACAATTCCATTGTTATATCTGCTGCTGATGTAGAGGTAGAGCCAGATGTAGAAGTAGAGCCAGATGTATGTGTAGCCCTTGTAGTCCGCTGTGTTGTAGGTGGACCCATTTCAATGTACTGGTATGCGATCCAGTTAACTTCACTTTACTTTCTTAGATCAAAAATCAGAATAAAAAATTGATTAAACTCAAGAAAGATGTCACAATTGATTTAAACCAACAATATCCGGCGTCAGTTAGGATTTAATGCACTACCAGACACACTTTTATTAATTAATAACAAGAAACTGAGCAGAAAAATCCGTCTAATGTGGGAGCAATAATTAAAACTGCCTACTCCATGACGGGTCGCTAGAATTTGTCCTGGCATTAATAAAAATTTTCATACATTGTGCCCTTTGTATCCGTTGTATTTCGGTAATCCAATTATTTCAGAAGTTAGTTTCAAATACTGAAAATTACCTACGAAAGATATTTCTCCGCCGCGCGACTAGAATTCACAAGCGTATGTGTGTAGGGAGGCTCTGTCGTAAATCTGCACGCGATCTCTCACTTCACCGTTCATCTCCCTCTGATAGTATTCGGTTAAATCGGTTACATTATCGGCGTAAAGGCTCATAGCACTTCATGGAGAGATCTTAAATTTCAGCCAAAGTGCAATAGGTCGTTACGCGCAAACTGTTACACTATCTGGTTACACTATAATGTTTGGGTGTTATTCAGGTAAATTTGTTTTCTTTGTAAATGAAACGACACTGACTTTACTAGAAATGATCTCAGCTCTTCAGTTTATAGTCAGTCCAACATAATAACACATGCTCTTTGGATGAGTGCTGAAATAGTTGAATTACGCTCGCCTCTGATTGCGATGTCTAAGAGTTAATGTAACTTAACGGCATACGTAGTATTGCACAATGTATACAATACGAGTGGAAAAAAAAGAGCTTAGAAGCAGTTATACTTACGACAAACATGAGGTATCGATATCTAGATACTCGAAATACCCCGTTCATACACCGGGTGTGTCATCAAATACTCCCCATATAACCAGAAAACTAGTGGCTATATATATCAGTATCCTCATAAATTACTGGGTATACCATGAGTACTTCTCACGGCTAAGAAAGCGAAAAAAAAAGAGTAAGGACCAAACATTTTTGTCAACATGGAGTCGCAAAGACCACAATGTTCACTTCCCGGCAAAGATAATGAAATAAAAAAAAACTAAAAACCTTCGAGCAAACTTTCTTTCATTTCACAGAAAATTCTGAATTGAGACACCATATCCGGCGATATATCGTGCACCTCAACCAGGATCATGTTGCAAAAAAACGCATTTTATTTCTTTCGTTCCATGCCTTGAATTTGTCGTATATTTACAATTAATTAGTGCCGCTTACCCTGCATTACAGCTAATATCTTTGTCACTTCCATTTCCAAACTTCTTACGCTTAAAAATCTCAACTTGGTTGGCATATCAAAGTGCAGTTTGTCCTTGAATATCTAGATATGAATACCTAGATATCGATACCCCATATCTGTCATAAGCATTATCTAACTTTTCCTCATCTTTTTTATCCACGACGAACCCTCGAGAAATACTTTCCAAGCCGTATTGATTCTTATGGTAAAGTGCCTAGACATTGATTTTATATATGCCATAAGGCCTAAATTACTATCCGCACAGGAAAATCGTCTTCCAGTTATTTTAAGCTTGGCTCCTTACCTTCCGAAAGGCTACACTTACTATTTTACCCCCAATAATACCTTTTACCCTCAATAATACTCAGCTAAGTAATAGCTGCAATAGTGTATGAGTGGCTGTAGTCCGAATCTGTAGGCAGATTAATTCGAATTCATCGGATTATGGCACATTCACATATGCAATTATTACTCAGTTGACAGTTTTTGTTTGGGGCATCGTAGTTATTTGGTTACGATAATTTTTTTTTAAATAATTTTGCTCGGAAAATTTGACTACAGTTCGCAAAATAAGAAAGTAAGAATAGTAGTTTAGGGCGCAGGAACTATTCAGTTAGTTTTACATAAGAACACTGCAAATATTTTAGAATTTTAGGACTCATATAGTAGTGACGGACTCTGTTTCAAGGCTTGGGAAGTATTTCTCGAGGGTTTTGAGGCAAATCTTTCCACTTAGAAGTAGGTATAGAAGTGGTTGGGTGATTTGGGCGATTTTGTAGACAGGTAAATAGAATTACTTAACAGAAGGGATTGAAGTAGCAATTATGCTTTAAAGGAAGCGAATTTCTGTAATAAATATAATCGTTACTTTAAACAATTAACTATCTTATGACAGAAATTTTACTCAACCTGTTCTCGGGAAGAGGGATTGGAAGCGGTGTATACATTTTGTGCGGGAATGAAATCAGCTCCATATACTGTATATCAACCACCCTTAAGAGAAGGTCTTTCTGCAATACGTCGTTTACAAGGGATGATGGGGACCATCGTTAGTGCAATGTCGCATTGTCAGGTGATACGGTGTGTGTATTTTGCCATCATTTCGAAAAAGAGGTAAAATATATTTTTAAATACCTCACTTTCCGCTGAAGCTACCAGAAATTTATAAAAAGTATTTTTTAGAACTAAAAATTTTCTACAATTTTGTATTGAGAATTTTTTTCGTAGGATTAATATTTTTCGATTTATAGAGCGCGAAAAGTGAGAACTAATGGTTGAATCACAATTTGTGCATTTGTGACCCTTTCCGTACCAAGTCTAGTAACCATATGTCCTATCTTTGTCGAATATTTATAGTAAAAACATTGGACCGATGTACATTCTTTGTCCGATCTATATTGGATCCAAGTTATGTCCGAAATAGATGAGACGTACATTGGATTCTTCTCAACTTAAACCACACTTTGTCCTCTAAGAGCCCTAAGTTGAGATAACCATTGGATAAAATTCAGATCTCTCCAAACTTTTATCAACATTGCAAAAGACACGCTTGCTCAGTAACCAGACAGACGATCATGAAGCGTCATGCGAATAAGTCAGTGTGTATTTTGTTAGTGCCGTAATTAATTCAGTAAACAATTAGAATTTTTATTGGTATTCCTAGTCTTTCTCGTGTTTTTTAAACTCTATTTATTTGGTGGGTATAATTGATGTTTTATTATATCAAAATTTTAGCAACATGTTCTCTAGCAAACTCTCCAATATTTTTTCATTTGGATGTGTTTTCTTATCTCTAAATGAGCATCGAAAAGTGTTGATTTTTATCTATTTATATTTATCTATATATTTCATTGTCTGGATCTGGTTAAACGAATTACTGCCAACTTAGTATATATAGCAAAGGAATGGTGATTTTCATTTTGATTTTGCGCTTTTTTCGAATTTATTAAGACAAACACTGGATATAATGCAGATTCGTCTCAGTCTTGTCCAACCTTAGTCCTATAAAAGTCCAAGCTTGACATTAATGGGACAAATATTGGACATAATGCAGATTCTCCTCAACTTTGTCCACACTTTGTCCTCTAAAAAACCTAAGTTGAGATAAACATTGGATAAAATTCGGATTTCTATAAATTTTTATCTCAAGGAACGCTTGCTCAGTTATTGGATAACTGAAAAATGAGGTTAGTCTGGTAAATATATTTTTATACGTGTTTAACTTAAAATTCCATGTTTTTTATAGTTTATACTATATTGTTGCCTCCGATGATGAAGAAGCATGTGAATTAATTTATGGAAATTGGTTGCATTCGGATAAAATTCATTGTTTTTGGCCCCTAAGCAAAAATGTAAGGAAGCTGAAAAAAGAGAGAGCTACATCTGAATCAAATTGGCACATTTGTCCTTGCAGATTACTATCTAGTGCAGGTAAAACCTTCCAGTTTCAAAATGTTTAGATAATCCTACCTCTCTTTGCTATAGGAACATACGAAGAGGCATACAGAAAGTGCGACAAGTACTAGTGGCAATTTTCTACAGAAAATGAGGAGTACAGAATATGTGCTAAAAAATTAAAACCATGTGAAGAAGAAGTTACTTATGAATATCAAACCAACTCGGCAAGTGTTGTGGGGAGAGAACTAGAGGAATCTTCACTAGCTATAAACGTCATTAGTGACTTCGGAGATGATCTTATTACATATGTCCAACCACCGGAAAAAACAATGAAGCAGAGCATGTTACAGGTACCTTAAAAGCGAGTTATAGTCACATTTTATTATTAATCTTACCTTAAATAATTCCAAAAAGTAATTTGAAGGAAATGCAAAAAAATTTTAACGATCTTGAACAAAATATGTCAAAGTGCATGTATGGGATTTAAATTACTAAAAGCTTCTTCGCCCGTCCAAGCCTTTCAGCCGGGAAATCAAAGTGGAATATTTATCGCAAATTCTAACGATTTTAACAAATTAGAAGAAAATTTTAGAAATAACGTCAATGGAATGGTAGGAACCTTGCATTGCATTATTAAATATTTGATTTTTAAATGACAAGGGCTTTCGTAGAATGTATTTTGGCAAGTAAGAGCGCTCGATGTTAGCGACTTTTTCAGAATGTGTTTGTTAAATTCATTTTCTGAAGAAGTAGTAAGTCAACTAACGTGGAATACAGTCGAGAGCGAACACAAAATTGCTTTGAAGAAGACTAAATTTATGTAGCATTTGAAGGTATTATGTTCAGTGCTAATTTGCTAAAATTACATTTAAAGAAAAACTTTGTATATACATATATATAGAGGATAAGTTTAATAAATTATTGAAGGCAGCCATATTTCTATTTTATTTAACTCCTTATTGAAAACAATATTGAAATCGTAATCCCTGGTTATCCGAATTTAATCCTGGGAAAATATTGGCTCGATGTCCACAATATTTCCTGTGGTTATTTCCACATTTATTTCTTAGAAAATATCGTCCTGATATCCACGGAATTTCCTTTGGTTGTCTGATTTTATTCCTTGGAAAATATAGAGATAATATCTATAGAATTTCCTATGACTTTATCTGAGTTTAATCCTGGGAAAATATCGGCTCGATATCCACAGAATTTCCTCAGTTTATTTCCGAATTTATTCCGCCGAATATATCCTCGTGATATTCACAGAATATCTTGTGATTTTGTCCCAGTTCATTCCGTGGACAGCGTTGCATTTCCCATAGGACATTCCATTAAAAGTCTTAAGTTTATCCTCAGACAATTCCAAGGAATAATAAGTCTGGACGGGACAATTTCTTTTCTTGGAAATGGTTACCAAGGAATACGTTAACGATGTGGTAGGCTACGAAAAATGTTCATGTATTTCAGGTTTCTGTTTTATTAAATAGGCCAGGAAAAAAGAATCTTCAACACGTAACCCTCAGGAATATGGATTTTTCGACGCCTCATTCATTGACAGTAATGAAAGTAGTCAAAATCAAATAGAATACAATTTGAGTACAAGTTAAAATTACTAATTTTAAGAATGTCATATGATACCTTGGTGCGTACAGCGCTCAATCTTTTGCTGTACAATTGAGTAACAAGTCAATTGATTCCTGTGTTTCAGAGTGATATATGAGCTGTTTTTTAGGACTGTCACAACCATAAGGTCAATACATCAATATATTGTCCTATACAATATATTGATGTATTATAAATTTGACTCTAAAGACTTAAAAAAAACATTTACTTTTAAAATTTCAATTTAAATTCAAAACGAATTTAAAAATGCGTTCCCATGTTATAACAAAATGCAATTTAGTATAAATTGTATTTTGTTATCAGGCACACATTCCACTCTCACGATATGCATACTTACCTACATACAGTGTCTCCTTCTTTTTTCTTTTCCGTATGTACACTGTACATTCATACAATATTTAATTCTTCCCATCTAATTGTATGTATATACATACATATATACATACATACAATTATCAGAAATTTTTCTCGCCCTCTTAAAATTAATATTTCAAGATGAGCTCACAACTTCATATCAGATTTCATTTTCTTCTGCATTGCTATCAAAACTTTTTTGCATTTTTCACGTAGCTACATTTTTTCAACGTCGTGAGAAAGCAATAAAACAAATAAAAAGCTTTTAAAAAGTTCTCATGGGTACCTGAGCGGAATATCGCCGATTTTCCTGGAGTCGTTTCTTTGAAAGTCCGTCGAGGAAGGTCGGATTGCCTTTTTATTTTTTGACTGTCGAAAAAAAGTTCAAAAGGAGATCCCAAAATTGTGAATAAAAACTGCAGAAAAATTTTGTTGTGAAAAAATTGTGTAATAAAAAAAAATGCTTAAAGGCAGTGAAATTAATGCAGCAACGGTTTAGATTCTTTTTTTACTCACAATCGCTTCATTTTCGAAGTGCCAAGACGCACAGACACAGTCAAGAGCCCTCACTCATTTTCTGTATTTCGGAATAAAAAGTCAATTGTTTCCGGTGTTCCAGAGTGAAAAATGAGTTGTCTTTGTTTTCTCGAGCAAAATATCAGTAGTTTTGCACTTTTCTCTGCGAAAAACAGTTGCTTTTTGTTTTTTCGAGCGAAAATTACATGGAAATGAAGTACTTTTTTACACATATGTAAGAATTTTGAATGAATGAATCGCTCACACAGTGCTGGATAGGCGTGCATAATTTTTGAATGCTGCAAGATCAGAAGAAAAGAGAATAATCTACGCATGTTGGGATTAGTCAATGCAGTACACATCCATACAGAATTTTACCAAATATACTGTCATAAAAGGCAGGTTTACGGGGACACTAAAAAAGATTCTACCGCATCACCAAGTTTTTTCTGACAGGGAATCAAATTCTGATTGGACATCCGCCAGAAATTCCAATAACTCACCTAACATTACCTTAGACTTTGTCTCACCAGAAGAGGTGCATCATATTTTTGATGAACTAAATTGTGATAAAAACCCAGGACCTACTTTCCATAAATTACAAAGTACGCTTTACGCAAAAAATTATATACAAGATATTACAAACGATGACGAAATAAACGAAAGAATACTAACCATTCACAGGCGAGCACATCGAAGCGCGTTAGAAACGCGGAAAGATTTTTTTACTAATATTAAATCTTGGATTTATTAAATATAGTATATACTTTTTTTTTAATGTCAATTCAAATAATGATCAATTTAATCCAAATTTTTTAATAATATTACAAAATGTTGTCTAAAATCGAGAAAGATGAAGTTTTTAAAATTTATTCTAATTTATTAAAAACTATCAAATTCTTCTCGAACACAATTTAGAAAAAGGTTTCTGAATTTAATCAATGTTTTATTAAATATCTCTTTCTGTATGAAAAAGTGATAAAAATTTAAATTTAAATGTTAAAAACAATCATTATTTGCTAGATCTCAATAAACATCATACACATGAATAGAAATTAGCAAATGTTTATTATATTTCAGGAATCATTTCCTTAATTTTAATAAATGCATGTTTTTTTGCTGTTGGGACTAAATCAACAGTTAAATTATATGTAAAACAATATTTTTAAAAATATACACGAATCTGTGGAAATAATCAGCAGCAATTTACAAAACATTTTAGAATGTGTGAGATGAATACTTGTTAACTTGAAAATAAATTGCAGCAAGCTGGTTCCTGAAAACGAATTTGAACAGCAACAAATCACCATTTACTTTCTTTTACACGTCGGCATTATGCAATAAAGAAGTTGTAGAATTTATTCAAATTCATAAGTTATACTGTTCTTCTGCATATTTGCGGAAAATAACAAAATTGTTTAATAAAAATGTGTGTGTTTTGTGTTTGGAGTGCTATTATGTTTGCCATACATTTTTTTTTAATATAATAGTATTGTATGGAAACCACGGGTTTTTCCTTTTAGATTTTCCCACGATTTTTTTTCAGCAATATTATTTTTCCAGATTCAAATTTATAGTTGATAGCTGTTGATTTGAAAGATTCCATAAGTGAAAGCTTTGCTTGAGATAATCATACCTGCATGAAGCATAATGGTTCAGTCATGAGATTCAATTTTTGAGAAAGCACACCTGCATAAAGCAAATGAATACACTTGTATACTAATATGATAAATAAAATCTATCAATATACGTTTCATGGTATACATTTTAAAAAAACTAAAATTCAATTTATTGGCAAAATAAGATAGTTATTGGCATTTCATTTACTTATATTAATCTTTCAATGTTTATTTTAAGTAAACAGGTCGCTTGAATTTGGCATGAAGGTTTTTTAAATATAAGAAATATAACACAGATATGAATTTTCAATATCTCTAGTTTTATTATTTTAAAGCTAAAAATAAAAAAAAATGACCCATTGAATTTAGTAATATTTACATGATAATGATACAACCAACCAAAAGTTGAATCACGAATATGTTTTCTAGAAAATAATAAAAATTTACTTTGCACAAAATCAATAGCCCTTTTACTTGATATTTATCAACATTTTCTTAACATCAGTAAGTTTTTCTTTCCGTGAAATAAAGACCCAATCCTGGAAAAATAATATACTTTCCAAAAATGAGTAAAAGGATCACATTTTTAGTAAAACGATATGAGACCTGTATTCAATACAAATATGACCACCACCCCAATAATCAGGTAATCTGTTCTACACTCATTCTCACACACTCTACATAGACATCTATTCAACCCAGAATAGAGTAGAGAGATAAATTAATCACTTGCCTATTCCAACCCTAGTGGATATAAAAGAACCTCCTAAGAGAGATACTTCTTCAGTGTACCACAATGAAAAGACTCGTGGTTCTCGATCCATAATCTCTATGATGGAATATGGTTTTAAAATCAGTGTTTTCAAGGCTCCCCACATTAAACGTGGAACTAATGGCTAAAGAAAGACTCGATTCAATCTTCTTCGAGATCGTTGTCATCCATTCATCTATTATAGAAGCATTGAACAGCAAAATAGTAATGAAGTACCACTTGGTTTTATTATGGTTTTAAAACATTCTCCAAAACTATTGTATAAAACTTTGATAAAACTAAAAAGTAAGACTCATAAAAGCTATATTAAGAAGCACAGAAAGTTACTTTAAATCCTATTTAATAGACAATTTGATCTAGAGGGCTACTGAGCTATACAGGCATCTGTCACAAAACTAAGAGGGTAATAGAAAAGCGAGCGGGTTGAGTATTCCGAGACCAGTATAATATGTATACTAATCTGCAGGTAATATTCGGCCTACTGCGGATAATCAGAGAATTTTAAAAGACAAGACTGAAACTCTGAATTGCGTGCTAAAAATCAATGATCATTCATCGTAATTAATTTTTTCAAAAATCTAATTACCCAAGATTTTCTTATTAAAATGAATTTTTATATCTAATTCATTTTAGATAATTAAAATTAAATTTTGAAAATTAAAATTACGAACAAATGATCATTGGTTTTGCCCCTCTGTCTATAGTATTATTTTGAAGATGATTTGGGAAGTAGATATTCCATAAAAACTAGAGCGGAATGTATGCATATTATATATAATACTAAAATAACAGTATTTCACCAACATCTCTTTAAGGTAGAAAAATGAAAAATAGATACATACCTACAATTATTTCTGTACTTTTATTTCCAATAATGATAATCAAAGCGAAAAACTTTAACCGATTATTTTTCTGAAGTAATGCACAATATGGCAGGATGGAGATAGGGAAATGAGTAGGCGCCATGAGGATATTGGCGGAGATAAATCTGAATCGATCTGAACCCTTCGCAGATTACAAGCACAAGAAAACACAGAAGATAGTAGACTGTTCCGCATCCGCTCTTTTCGATAAAAAGGTATCACGGAATTTTACTGCACACCCCAAAAATAATTTGAAGGGTAAAAGAATGTGCGCGGTTTGCAGCGCAACTACTCCATGTAGGAATTATTCTACAAGGGCTCGGACTAGATATTTTATCAGAATATTAACCTGCATGTAACGATAAGAAAGCTAAAGACATCCAACATTGCGGCGCATCTCAAGCAAGTCGATATGATAAGTACTTGCCACATCGCCAATGATCTTGAAGGCTGTATGTTGGATAATATCTAATGAAGCTGAGGCTGTGCGACCAGCCCCGGCGCAGACATGGGAACTGTATTCCATCCTAGGTTTTATATACATAGATCTTGTAGAGCCTAGCGCTAAATTTTAAGGGCTGAGATATTTCTTACACTATTTCAGAAATCCAAGACATTTCGATGCTCTTTCGCAACAAAGAGGATGTGGATTTTCCAGCTTAACTTCTGTGAACAATATTGCCAACAATGCTTAGTGACGGTATATCGGAAATTATAGGCCAGTCAAAAAAGACATTCCAAAAGTTTTTATATCTTGATGGAAGGTTGGGTGAAGTACATTAACTGTAAATTTAATTTTGCAACCATCACCGGAGTTCAGAACATGCGCGAAATTGCAGAACAATAAAAGTATTTATAACTTCCATAAAAGAATTCAAAAAGTTCTTCAAACTTAAAGCATCATTGATTTTATATTGGAGCGAGGCATTGATGACTTATACTTTGGTTACATCAGCAACTCGAGACATCGTCGATTTTGTATGGTAAAAAATATTATTGGTGAAATTGTGATTAGAATTATTAAATGCCCAATGTGGTATATTGCAATTTTATATTATGCAACTTTAATTTTTTTATTATTTTCAATTTTTGGATTATAATTCTAGTAGTTTGTGTTGATATCAAATTTTGCATGCACATTTTTTTCATTCATTATTTCTATATTTTATCATTTTTTTATTTTTTTTTATTAGTGTGATTATTTTGATTAGGAAAATTGACAACAAAATTCATATATGTGCGAGGAGGCAATTTTATATGCAATTTGAAAAAATCCTGTTATCGGGCTATACATCAATTACTTTTGTTTTTTTTTTTGTAGTTTTGTTCATGTCCTTGAAAATTAAGTTAATTTTGTAGAGTTATTTTTGCCCCTTTTGGGAATTTAAATTGAAATTAATTGTATTTTTGCTTGAATTTGAATTTAAATTACTTGTAGTGTTGCTGAGATTTTAAATTAAACTTTATTGTAGATTTTGTAAATAATTAAAAACTAAATTAATTCTTTGCGTGAAATTGAATTAAAATTTGTAGGTGTGGTTTGAATTAAAGTTAAATTGGCATTATTACATTAAACTACACAAGGCATGTGTATTCTCAGATCTTGTTTTAAAATAGAAATTTCATAATTCTCCTTTTAGATTGGGACACAACAATAATTTCTGTCTTAAACTTGTTGAGATTATTACCTCCACAGCCAAATGGAAACAGAAAAGAAATAATGCTAACTGATCAGCAAGCCATTGAGAGATTAATCGTGTTATCATAAGTAGAAATAAGTCCCCATAGGTTTCATATTGCTAACAAAATACTGCTCCCAATAGCAGCCCGCCGTAGTATCGGAAAACAGTTGGCATCCCCGTTATCTACACTTTTACCCTTGATTAGTAAGCAACTCGTTTCCGAAATTCTAAGTAGCAGTTACCTATGATACATCAAATGGTACGCATCTTAGAGGTACCAAAAATTAAAGAAAAGTTTAGTGACGGCAAGTGCCAATTGGAATTCCATGAGGGGAGTGACGGCGGGTTGTCCAACAGATGGTGAATTCGTTCCTTGTTAACAATAGTATATAAAACAGTAAATTCTAAAGAATATCGCATTTTTTAATTTGTTTAAGTTTTCTTTTAAATTCATTGCATAACTATAAAGCTAAGTCTAAAATATTGTTGACACAAATTTAGTATTATTATTGCAGTTAAAATCATTCTCCACAATGACGAATTCTGTTTTATTCATTATCTTAGCCGGGTAAAACAACAACAGAATATACGCATAATTTATCCGAAAAAGCACCATTTATAATTGCTGTAGGATGTAATAAGGCAACAATTGTCATTGATAGTCATAATATTCCCCTGAGTAACAGATTTACATTTTTAGAATCTCTATATTTATTGCTTATATTACACTTCATCTTAAATATAAAATATGATTTCAATTTGCTTTTAATGTGAAAATCTATGTAGAAATTTATTTATAACATTTACATACATTACTTCTACAAAAAGAGGAAAACAAAAATCATTCAGACTAAATTATTGACAATTAAAATAAAATATAAAAATGAATTAAGTATATCTGTTTTGTTTGTAATAAACGCTCGCTTATCATAAGTAAACTATTAACCCATTTAAAGTATGCTCATTTCTTAGGTGAAAGCAAATTTTTGACACTTAAATGCATTATTAACAAGTAAAAAAGCTAGAATTGGTCTGAGACCAATTCTTATGAAACCCTAGATGAATGCTCGTATGAAATTTCGTATGGTCACCTATTTGAGCAATTTTGATTTTTGCAGTGATTTTTCGCATATATTTCTAGAAGAGTTCGTCGGACAAAAAAAATTGTTATAACCGATGTTATTGGATTTCATATTCTGAAGAAGTTTTTAGTAAAATAGAAATGTCTACGACTGATCGTTTTCACAGTATCCGTAAAATACCTAAATGGTTATATGGCAACACCAAGAATGATTTACCCGATGTATTCCATTTTTTAAATTTCATTTGCTATTACTATAAAAACACAATATGCCAAATTTTAGCTCTCTATGTCAACGCGTTCTCAGGCAGTGTCCAAATATATAGTGAAAAATGAAATTTTTGTATGGCAACCCTACGAAGGAATTACCCGATTTGACTCTTTTTCGAACTTAATTTTACTTTTTTTTTTTAAGTCCGTGTAAAAAATTTCAGCTCTCTAAGTTTACGCGTTGTTTAGTTATCGTGCGCTCGGACGGACGGACAGACGGACATGCAAAAATCAAAATAAACTTTTAATTTTATGAGTGTGGACACCCACCATTTTGCTATACCATTATTATTTCTGTGCGTTACAAACGAAATGACAAACTTAGTATACCCTTTAGGTTTCATCTAGGGTATAATAATGATTATCCGTACTCATTTAGCACTTATTCAGGATTAAGAAAACATGCACATAACGGGTTTTCCAATAAGAGGAGTTATTTTGATATTCAAAGAAAAATGACATTTTGTGAGATAAATGATCGGATCTTTATCTGATTATAAAGAGGAAGGTATGCCGTTAATAATGGAGAGTAACATCAGCCAAATGACCACTACGACCACGCCTACAGGACCATAATCTTTTCATGAAATTTTCCATAACCAAATCGCAAATTGGCTGCCCTATGTCCTCGATAGCATCCCGAATTCCATTTTTGAGGCCTTGAATCGAGGCTGGACTGTTGGCGTAGACCTTCTCTTTCACGTGGCCCCAAAGGAAGAAGTCGCAAGGTGTTAAGTCATACGATATCGGTGGCCAATTGTGATCACCTCTTCGAGAGATAACACGGTTCGCAAACTTTTCCCGTAAAAGATCAATGGTTTCGTTGCTTGTATGGCACGTAGCGCCGTCTTGTTGAAAGTAAACGTTGTCCAGATCAATACCATCCAATTCCGGCCATAAAAAATCATTAATCATCTGTCGATATCGCAATCCATTCACCGTAACTGTTGCTCTAGCCAAATTTTCGAAAAAGTAAGGTCCAATGACCCCGCGGGACCATAAACCGCACCAAATAGTCACACGTTGAGGATAGAGAGGCTTTTCAACAATAACTATTGGGTTTTCCGAGCCCCAGATGCGACAATTTTGCTTGTTGACGAAGCCATCGAGGTGGAAATGGGCCTCATCACTCAAGATGAGTTTTTGATGGTATTCCGGATCATGTTCATGCATTTCAAGGACCCAATCAGCAAAGACTCGACGTTGTTGATGATCGGCCGGCTTGAGTTCTTGTGTTATCTGAACTTTATAAGCCTTAAGACCCAAATCTTTATGCAAAACACGGTGTAATGACGTTTGTGGAATGCCTAATTCCAAAGAACGACGAGGAATGGACAAACCTGGGTTTTCTTCAACGAATTTTTCTACCAATTTCTGTATTGCGGTCCGACAAGGTGCTTCACGACGAACCAAAAATGTTCGAGTTTTACGAACCGTATTAGCCACATTTTCACCATTTTTATAGTGAATTTTAATAATTTCAGTGCGTTGTTGAATCGTGTATCGTTCCATTTTTATTAATGGCGTTGTTTCTACTTGTCAAATTTTAAAAAATTACAGCTCCATAGATGACATCTATCGAAATAGCGGGCAAATTAAAATAACACCTCTTATTGGAAAACCCTTTACATGCTCGTTATGCCGCGCTGCCATAGAAATAGAAACAACTCAATCGAATACTTTCGGAAATATTTTTTCAAATAGCATTACTTCACAGAAACAACAAATTAATACTGAAGAGAATCTCGACGAATCTGATAACTACGTTGAAGAAGTTGAATATAAGAACATAATAAATAAAACAATTAAGACTCTTATATTATCAATAAATTCCTTAGGACTTCCAAATACTACAATAAATAAAATAGTTTATTCTGCAAGTGTTCTTATTACAGATATTTTAAACGTAAAGAATTCTTTTAATAACTATTCTTCGAAATATAAAAGAGGTTTGAGTTTAAAAAAATAAAAATCAATTTTTTACACTAAGCCTGATGAAATAGCTCTAGGCTCTAGATGGGATCAAAGATTTTGCCAGAAATCAAACAAGATAGAAAGGGTATTAATTCGAAACACTTTCCAATATATTACCATAATAGAATCAATAAAATTTCTTTTTGAAATTAATAGCTTTCAAACCACTTTTTTGAAAATGATCATACTTGCTCTAAATAAAAGCTTTATGGGTGTTGCTGTGGAAACACTGACAGCAATAATCATCTGTTTGTTACAAGTGAAAAACGTATTCAGATTCAGATTTTCTACGTCGATTTCGAATGCATAAATCCTTTAGGTAGCCGTAAGACCTTACATAAGTTCAAAGTAGGTATATATCTCCATTATATAAAATACACTTGGTGGCCCTATTTAATACCGATGATTAGAAAGAAGCTGGTGCTGATTATAATAAAATTCTTACTCCTCTCATATCTTATTTAAAAGTATTGGTAAGTACGGGAATAATCATAAATGGAAAAGTTTTGAAATGTGCATGAGTGGTGATTTCGCACGGCAATTTAGTTGCTAGTTTAATATTAGGATTCTCTTGAACCTTTAGTACAAATTACTTTTGCAAAATCTGCTAAATTCATGAAGTTTGTATTCAATTTACATATGAAGGAACTCCAAACTTATGATATTTTAAATAATGTAGCTATAGATATAATGCATGACTTGTTAGAAGGGGTAGTACCTTTCGTCATAAAGCCTCTTTTTCACTTTTTGGTAAAAAAAAATTAACAGCTATTAAAATATCAATCACAGAATTGGGAATTTTTAATATTTTTTTCAAATCAAATCAAATCAAATTTATTCAAAAGAAAATTTGTACAAAATAAGGCATAGCCTTTTAAAAAGTACTTAGCATGAAAATTTAGAAAATATAAAAATAACCGCAAGAAAAATATGAATAAAAGGAATACATATATAAAGACTAAAATGAACTTATGTCAAAAAGGAAAAAAAAAATAATAAATTGCTAAGTCATAAATACAAAAGAAAGAAATACAGAAATAACAATTATAAAGAAAGTGAAATACAAAAATTGCGTGCACAAACCAAGAGCATGCCTAAAATAATTTTAATTTATTCTTAATTTATTCAAGTGCGTCTGCAAGCCTATCCCGGAAACCTCCCACAGTTCCGGAACTGCGAATACTGATTGGCAGTGAATTCCAGATCTTAATTGCATAGACGAAAAACATAGCGCCGCTCTGCAAATACCTGTGCCGGGGTATAAGAAGCTGTCTATTACGAGATGACTGAAGGAAACAAATTTTTGAGAAAAGATACATGGGAGTCCTAGAATAAATTAGTTTGAATAGATAGCTCATCAAATTAATTTTAAGAAAAACCGACAAAGAACAACCCAAAACCTGTCTAGAATGCTCAGAGACATGATCATATCTACGCAGGTTAAATATATACCTAACAGTAGAGTTAAATGCCACTGTTAATCTCCTATCAGAGACAGAATCAAGCTTGCAGTGAAGAACGTTTGCATATGTTATGACGGGAATAATTAAACATTTTACCAGTCGCAAACGAGTAGTCTGTGGTGTGAAATTGGCTGATTGCCTTAAGCGTCTCAGGCATCCGTAAATACGTCCAACTACATAATTAATGTGATCATTCCAGGTTAGGGTCCTATTAAAGATGACACCGAGATTACTAGTCGTAGTTAGAAATGGAATAGAAGTGGAATTTAGAAAGATTTGAGGTAAACGACTAACATCAATAGTGGATTTATAAATAGGAACAGCTTTGGACTTAGACGGATTAATTTTCAAATCATTTGCAACCGACCATCGAGATATAGCTGCAAGGTCCCGATTAATCAAACCAATATGCTTGTCCAACCTGCTGGGATTAACAGCAGCGTAAACCTGCACATCATCAGCATAGAGGTGGATCTTGACGAAAGACCCCACTTGAGCAATGTCATTAATGAATAGACTGAAGAGGAGAGGTGCAAGCACAGAACCTTGGGGGACACCAGAGCGCAAAGGTAACAAGTCCGACTCATGATTGTTAATTGAGACACGTTGATTGCGGTCGGAGAGAAAACTAAAGATGAGTTTCGCTGCTGTATGGCTAAAATTATACTCAGTTTGGAGCTTTCCACAGAGTAAGATATGTTTTACCGTATCGATGGCCTTTGAAAAGTCTAATAGTGTGAGAACAGTGAGCATATCAGAGTCGAATCTTATGTCATCAGTAATCCTCAAAAGAGCCGTCATACAACTATGCTTTGCACGAAAACCTGACTGCCATTCACACATAAGAGAATTGCCCTCCAGAAATCCCAACATTTGTTCCCGCATAAGATATTCCATCACTTTAAATAAAAAGGAAAGAATGCTAATAGGTCGGTAATCTTCGGGAGAGGATCCACTGGTCGTTTTTGGAATAAGGATAACGCGCGCAACTTTCCAGGCTCCTGGGAAATAAGAAGTAGTTAAGGAAGAGTTAATGATATGAGTAATAATTGGTACTAGAGTATCAGCAATTAATATTATGAAGCGTGTCGGTATCAAGTCTGGACCAGTGGCAAGCGACCTAATAGAACTTATGGCTTTATATACTTCAGGTTCGTCAACGCAGCGAAAATCAAAGCCAGCCTCATGATCAAGACCTGGGGATAAGAAGGAGAAGGATAATCTTGTACTGGTATTAATATTACTGGTGGAAATAAAAAACTGATTTAAAATGTTCGGATCCAGATCACAGTTTGAGTGTTTAATTTTTCCGACTCCAATCTGGTTTAGATTACTCCAGAGTACCTTGGGGGGTAGATTAGGATTTAGCTTTTTCGTGTAAAACTTTCTTTTGGCATTTTTGATATGAGTGCTAGTAGTATTCCGTAGAATACGAAAGCGTTCGTAGTAGATATCTGATCCCGTTGATTTCCAGCGCACATAAGCTTTGTTTCTTTTAGAAATAAGTCTACAAATATCCCTGGAGAACCAGGGTGCAGAGATGCGTAAAACATTTCGCTGAGGAATGGGAACATGGTTATCGAAAGCGCTTTGAATATATTCACCGAATAATTGTATCTTGTGATCGATTGAGGACTCGCAGTAAATAAAACTTCAGTCAGTGTTTGATATATTTTGCCGTAGAAAAGGTAGGTTGATAGAGTGGTAATCTCTATAGAACACAATCTCATTGGAATTCATTCTAGGAGTATTTAAGTCATATATCAAGAAGAGTTGATAATGATCTCGGATTATTAACAATGACTAAATCAAGTAAAGATGGACTATACCCTGAAAAGGATGTAGGGAGACTATTTAATATATGGAGGTCAAGAGCAGTTAACGATGACATGAGTGCATTAGACTGATTCGAACTAAGGAGCAAGTTTATGTTGAAATCACCAGTAATAATAACATTCCGATAGCTGGCACTTACTGTTTGCAAGAAGTCAATGAGATCCAAATAATACGGGTTTGAAGGTGGCTTATAGACGCAGCTAATCAAACATCTGTCGTCACCATTAAGAATGTCAAGGAATATATACTCAACACCAAATCTAGAAGATATGGCAGCAACTCTAGCAGAAATACCCTCACGTACAAAAATAGCCACACCACCTCCCCGTTTATTCAAGCGATCATTTCGGAACAAACGATAGCCCAAAATTCCAACCTGTTGTGATGTTATTTCGGGCTTCAACCAGGTTCATGTTTCACAAAACTCTACCAACTTCACTCGTCAGTAACTATTCATTTTTGTTTTTAGATATTCATTTACTCTTTATTTTTTCAGACATAAAGAGGGAGAGTTTAACAGAGTTTATTATGCGTTTAAAGCAATTGTCATTGACTTGTGAATTTGATAAATTCCTTAATGAAGCGCTCATTGATAAGTTTATTCCGGCCATTAATACTGAAAGAGTGACTCAAGCACTTCTAAACAAGGAATTAAGTACATTTATAAATTGTTGCGAAACTGCTTTTAACCTAGAAATGGCACAACGTGAAGCAAATTTAATTAATCCAAAAGGTAATGCGTATGAATCTGTTAATTTTGTGCGGAAAGGTTCAACTTAAAGCTCTCAGTAAAAAAACTCTCACAATAAACATGTTGAATTCCGACAGTCAGAGTCATCACAAAACTTTTCAGCAAATCGTAATCCACATAGGTATGGCCAATCAATCAAGCGAAATGATCTAGAAACAAATAGTTATAACCATGAAAAGCCACCTTACAAGTTGTGTTATCGTTGTGGAAAAGCTCATAATGTCACGAAGTGTCCAGCGATAGCCTGGAAATGTTATTCTTGCGGGAAACGTGGTCATACGTTAAATGTATGTAAGCAAAGGGCCAACCTGTCCAGAACTGTAAACAATGTGTCAGGTAGTCGTGGTATAAAAACCATTTGGAGTTGAAAAGAGCCATCACAGATCTTATTTGATGTAGAGGTCAAGGAATTTTCTATGGAGCCTCTATGCATCAATGTTATCCGTAGCTGAGTATTGTAAGGATTCTTCTAATATTCCTTTGGAAAAAATTAACCCAAATTTTAATACACTTACAGGTGAAAGAGTTGTTTTAAAAGGGAAAATTATCGTCAGTGTGGTGTTTGATAATCGCAGTCATCAGTTGGAAGTGTTTGTCATTCAGGCGGGTAAGCCATTCAAGCTTCTATTGGGAAGAGACTGGCTAGACGTATTGTTTAAATATTGGAGAGAGGAGTTAACAAGTAAATTACCACATAAGCTAAGTTTTTTTTATGAAAATTATAGTGCACATATTGATTTGATTAAGGAAATAAATAAAAAGTTTCTGAATGCAGTAAACGGTTCGGCTGACAGTATGATCGTAGGTTTTAAAGCAGACCTGGTGCTAAAAGAAAATGTTGTTCCAGTTTCTCATGCTGAATATGCTGTACCTTATCCCATTCGTAATGATGTGGAAAAAGAATTAAATAGATTACTCGAGAAAGGTATTTTAGAAAAATCTTCGTATAGTCGTTGGGCAAGTCCGATAGTAATTGTTCCCAAATACAATGGTGAGCTGCGGTTAATAAAAGTTTAAAATAGCAGCATTACTCACTTCCTACATTAGAAGATTGTTTCGCTGGCATAGTCCAAGTAAATATTTTGTGTTATTGACTTAGAAAACGCGTATACTCAAATGGAGGTTAATGAAAATTCTCGTGAATTGTAGATAAATACGCATATCGGGTTGTTTAGATATAAAAGATTATGTTTCGGTATTTATAGTGCACCTGGTATCTTTTAGTCAATGATGGGTCAATGAGTATCGATCAAGCAATTTATTACTTTGATGATATTTTATATGTAAATATGACATATAAAGGTTGCAAAAAGAAGCTATTTTAAATTTTATATCGGTTAAATGAAAGGAAAATTCGCATAAATATGAAAAAAAAAAAAAAAAAAAATTTA
Organism: Dioctria rufipes; assembly: GCA_963924295.1. Taxonomy (NCBI): domain Eukaryota; kingdom Metazoa; phylum Arthropoda; class Insecta; order Diptera; family Asilidae; genus Dioctria; species Dioctria rufipes. The sequence continues at coordinate 126,499,709 of OZ002743.1, forward strand.
GTGGAGCAAGTGGAGTATCTGGGTCACGTACTATCGGTCCGCGGTATAGAAATAAAAAAAAGGAAATTTGCTGCTAAAATACTGCGTTACCTTTGACAAGTCTATCAACAACAATCATATTTGGGATTAATGAATTTTTACTGCTGTTTGCTACCAAATTTAACTAAAAAAAGCAGCCGCTATACAAAATGTGGCATAGCATTAGTCAAAATAAAACTTTGGTACATTGAACAACTGAAAGCCGTGAATATTTTCATAATTCTAAAAATATTTTAATAAATCAAAACGTTATCGAGTATTACCATCCAAGAAAACCAATTGTGGTCAGTACAGATGCCTCAGATTATGGGCTAGGAGTGGTTTTAGCTCACATTGTAAATGGGATAGAAAAACCTGTGATGTTTGCTTCAAGTACATTAAATACATCAGAGAGGAGATATTCTCAATTACACAAAGAAGCATTAGCAATTATTTTCACAATGGATCGATTCCATAAATATTTATATGGAGTTAACAAGTTTATCCTCCGCACTGATCATCAGGCCCTTAAAGAAATTTTAAATCTTAAGAAAGCAAACCTTTTAATTGCATTAAATCGATTACAATGCTACTCAGTCACATTATCCATGTATAATTATGGAATTCAATACAGGAAAGGCAAGAATTTCGCACATGAAGATGCTTTTTCGCGATTGCCTTTAAGTGACAGTAGTAATATTGAGGGAACATCTAATATTAATTATTTTAAATTTGAAAAAAAAATTACTAATAAATTTGGAATTGATAAAGATGGAAACTAGATAGGTTTTATAATAAAGATCCGAAGTTGCAAACATTCTTCCAAAACCGAAATTATTATATACATATATTATCTTGAAAACTGGATTGTTTTTTTTTTAATTTTTTGGCTTGCCAGAAGATAATGGTACACCATACAACAGCTATGAATTTAAAAAGTATTGTGAAGAGTCAGCCACAAGGTCTACAAAAACTCCCCTTTATCACGCTTCGTCGAACGGTCAAGCAGAACGCTACGTCCAAGCCATTAAATCAAAATTTAAAAAAAATTTGCATTGATAATAACAATAATCTTTACAAGAAGAAGTAAACAATTTTTTTTTTAATTTAACAACACACCAAGCATGTCAACAAATAAAACACCAGCTGTGATAATTTTTTCTTACAAACCAAATAATGTCTTAGACAGTAGCTTAAAGAATGAAAATAATAAAATTAAACAAGATTTCGTCAAAAAGAAACAGGATATTAATATTTTATAAAACGAATAATAAAAGAATTTGTAATAAAAATCATTTTAAAGAGGGAGAGAAAGGCTGAGCAAAGAATGTAAAAGACTCTACTGTGGATATTAGATGGAAAGGAATAGCAACAGTTTTACAAATATTGAATTTAGCTTTTGCAAAATATATTAGCAGTTATGAAATAGATCAATTGAGTTCTTTGATAAGTCAACATCTTTCAAATCTTACTAATGTATATAAAGTTAAACTAATTCCGAAATATCCCATATTAACTCGCTACCCTAATATTATTTAAAAAATGGCCCCTGTTGTGTATGTCTCTACAATGAGATACGAATCCTGCCATCGATTCTTTAAGAATTTAAGTAATATTACCAAGAATTAAATTAACTTACCAAAAACTCTGGCTGTAAGACTTCAGGAAAAATATGTTAATACCAGGGAAAATTTTCAATTTAGTAGAGGATGTAAGACAGGAAGAAGTATACCAATTCCACCTGCTATTTACATAAGGTATAAAACTCTTTTGCAAGACCTTCTCAATTACCATGAAAATGATATAGTATTATCAGTTTCTTATATAGAAAATTTTTCCTCATATTTCAGAAAACAACTTTGCTTTTCTCTCGACAATTTTGCTTTTTCATCTGGATTTTCTCCTCAATTTTTGAAAATAATTAATTTTTTACAACATAAGAACATTTTTGTGTTAAAAATTTACTACTGTTTCTTTTAACGAATTTCATAATTCTTTCGAGATCACGGAAAACACGAAGGAAGAATGTTTAGACTTAAGCTTGAAGTAAAAACTTATAGCTATGCTTTTTTCAATAAAACGAAAAAACTGTATATTATTTGTAAACTGTAACAACATTATTAATTGAAATATGTAAATTATTGTTTCCAAGAAAATAGACTGGTTTTCTTTCTGAATTTGTTATTATTTAATGGTAGAATAAATATAGGTATTATTAGTGGAATACTGACATAAATGTTAACAAGAACTATATAGTATTAATTCAGTGTGTGGAGTATTAATAAAATCCCGAGGACTATTATGATAAAATAATAGTATGCTCAATATTGATACAAAATGTTATGTATTTTATACGAATTTTGTATTAATTACTGTAATAAAATTACGTATGAAAATATTATACTTCATATATCAAAGAGTAATACAATATTATTATCACTTTAACACTCGGCTTTATCAATTGTTTTATAAAAGGTTTAGATAGATTTTATGAAGCATTTGAGTAATATGTTTATATGGGAAATATATTATATTAATTCTAAACATTTTATGCACCGAAATACATACTCTTCTTTTATTATTTTCATACAAATATTTTTAACCGTATACCTACATAAACGCACCTTTATCCTAGTTTAATAATCAATAGATCACACTTAAGTTATTCTGGGAAGTAGTTTGTCGGACAAATGTGCATTTATTGCGCTTTAAGTCGTGAAAAAAGTAAATATTTTCCAGTGATAAAGAATTGAATGTGTTGGAGCTTTCTTCTTCCTATAACTTTGGATTCCAGCTCAGGTAAAACTTATTTATATTTACTATTAAAAATCGTGCATCATGTAGTGAATTGTGTGCCTTAAAATATTTCACAGACTTAGCTGCATATCTGCTATCACACCTGTTTGAAAAGCTGCATAAAATCCCTTGTGAGGTATTCGAGTAGACGGAATCAAGGGTCGCCTAAGAGCAGACATCTCCGGTTTCAAAGGTCAGACGTCAAGTTCAAATTATAGCCTCCACGACCACGTGCCAAATATCAGTTTCAAAGGGGCATTTAAGACCAGACACTTTAGGATTCATAACTCAAGGTCGCATGAGAGGTCAAGATCAAATTCCAAGAATACGCTAAACCATCATAGTATCCTGAGTAAAAGTTTCACCCCTCGCTTACGGCCGCGCTGTAGTGTGCAAATATGTATTATGGTGGAGCTCCGGACTTCGTAGGGAAATTGAAATTTTTTAAAAATATTAACATTTAATTCTTAGTTGAACTTTCAGCTAATAGGTTTCCAGCTGGCCTTATGTTTTTGATCGGGTTACTTAAATGACGGATTTTTTGGAAAGGTTATTTTCAGGAATACACCGATCGTTTTGTTGAAAAAGTATTTAATTTTCTAAATCATTGCTAGACGTTTCGGGTCCAAGTGCGGCCCTTCTTCAGGAGCTCTTATTTCTGCCTAAGGCGCGTATAAATAGTTCTTACGCACCGTAGATCGAAATAAGAGCTCCTGAAGAAGGGCCGCACTTGGACCCGAAACATCGAGCAATGATTTAGAAAATTAAATGCTTTTTCAACAAAACGATCGGTGTATTCCTGAAAATAACCTTTCCAAAAAATCCGTTAATTCTTGGTGTATCATTCTATTGTGCCTCTTATAATCTTATGGTACAGAGCTGTAATCTTTACGTTAGAAGTGACTTTTTAAGGCACGCCTCGCAATAACTTTGTGTCAATCTTTGGTAAAATTTATATAGTATCAAAACCTGTTTTATGCATCTGGCAACACCACAATATTCACATGTATCTGGTCCATCCGTCTCTTGGTCAAGAGCTCATTACATTGTGTTCATCAAATTTCGACTTGGCTTTCTCAATATTTTTATATAATTTCACAAATTATAGCATTCTTGCATTTTTTTTTTTATACCTGTCGAGTAAGATGTTATTATATTCTATTAAAAACACATCAATATCCATCTTAACTGTCTCATTGAGGAATATAATAACTACTGGTTAAATGTTGAATAACAGGGCGAATTCGTAATTTATGAAGAAACTATGCACTGAACTCATAACATAAGTAAACGACTGATAATACCAAGCTCCAAACTGGCAAGTATATGACTCCAATAACAGACAAAGGAGAGGGAGAGGTACAGATTTCTATTAGAGCTAGATAATTTCAAAAGTGGGGTATCCTTCTGTGTTAGAGTGAGACAGATGATGAGTTAGAGTGAGATAGTTGCGAAAGTGATTTTGTACCTCCGTGAGGATTTTGCAGTAGAATTCTCATTTGTTGTAGTTGTTATCGAATTTGTAATCTTGTTTTTAAAAGACAGATACAGATTGGTTTCATCACTGCTCCGTCACTCATATGGGTGGCGTCGCTGGCTATAAAAATACTTAAAAGCATAATTCTTACCAATTTTGGATGTGAAAAACAGAAAAAGTTTATAACTTAAGGTTTAAAATTAAAAAATTAATTTAACGGCACCTATCCGTTACTCATCTAAGTTAACATATCATCCTATATCAATATCATAGCATCGCCGTCTTTCACCAAAGCTTTATGTATAACCCACCTCAACTTAGTAAGAAAATTCGCGTTATTTATTTTTATATTTGTATACAGCCCAGCTCAACACATGATAACCCCAGCCAGCCATAGCATATAATGCAAACAACTGATAACACCAAGCTTGAAGCTGGAAATTAAACGATCATGTCCACCTCAAGAATGAATACAGATTTGTGTTAGAGAGAAATAGATGTCGTGTATTAGAGCTAGGTTATTCCATTACACCTGACAACCAAAAATTAAGCTTTTACTGCTGCCATACAATTTCCATTACTTATTTAAATCAACATATCGTCAAATATTAATATCATAACACTATCTTCTTTCATAAAAGCTTTTAATTTAACCCACTTTCAACCTAAAGTTCACATGTATGTTACCCAGTCCAAAACAAGCATGATAATTCCAGACAGCCATACTGCTCTCATAGAATATAAAACAAACAACTAATAATACAAAGCTCCAAGCAGGAAAGTATATAACCAAGTCTACGTGAAGTAGATGTTGACAGATAATTGTAAAAGTAAATTTGGACTACCATAAAAAATAACATGGGATTTTGCTATTGAACTCTCATAGCCTAACCCAGAAGAAGACCACTGTCCGGCTACGATAAAAAGCTACTCCAGAAAGATTTCGAGTGTGAACACTGGTTATGCTATTATACCTGATCATAAACAATTTGCTGATAAGGTTTATACTGCAATCATACAACTTCTACTAGTCATCTAAGTTATTCCACAAAACAACATATCACACTACCGCTTTCTTCATCAAAGCCTTAAATTGAACCCACTCTCAACTTAACTCTTCTATGTGATCTATTTTTATACCCTGGATGAAATCTATAGGGTGTACTAAGTTTGTCATTCCATTTGTAACGCACAGAAATAATGATGGTAGAGCAAAATGGATTGGACACCCACGAATAATATTAAAAGTTATTTAGATTTTTGCATGTCCGTCCGTCCGTCTGTCCATGCGTCCGTCTGTCCGTGCGTCCGTGCGCATTCACTTAGAAAACTGAACTTTTGTACACAAACTTTAAAAAAAAAAGTATAATTAAGTTCGATAATGAGACAAATCGGGCGACTCCTTCGCCGGGTTGTCAAACAAAACTTACGTTTTGCACTATATATTTGGACACTGCCTGAGAGAGAACACTGCCCTAGAGAGCTGAAATTTGGTACATGGTGTTTTTTATAGTAATATCAAATAATATTTCAAAAATGGACTAAATCGGGCAATTTTTTGGTGTTGCCATATAAAAATTTAGATTTTTTACATACACTGTGAAAATGATCAGTCCTAGAGCGTTTTTATTGTATTTGAAAACTTTTTCAGAATACGAAATCATATAAAATTTGTTATAATTTTTTTTTGAGTCCAACGAACCGGTCTAAAAATAAATGCAAAAAACCATTTCAAAAATTAAACTTGCATAGATTGGTTACCATACGAAATTGTATACGGGCATTCATCTAGGGTATCATAAGAATTGGTCTTAGACCAATTCTACCTCTTAAATTTCATAATATGATGCAATCATCACGATCTTTTCAGCTCATGCACAAAAAAAACTATTATTATGCCTTTTTATGAATTTCATTTATATTTTAGACTTGGTCAGGAAGTCGTGAGAATACTTTGCTTCAATCAAATAAACACATATACCTCCAATCTATTGCACAACATATATCGATTAAATCCCCCATACCAGCGATGAAAGCTTTTATTTTAATTCACAACTTGCACTATACAACATTACATAATATACCTCAGCTGTACACTTAGATATCCAAGGAAAGATCCTCACCAGTGAGATCAATATGTCCAGATAGCGTCTCCCCATCAAGCCGCTAAAGCTCTCAGCCAAGAAGTATATAGCCAAATTGTACATAAGCATGATAATTCCATACTGCACTCATAAAGCAAACAATTGATAATATCAAGCACCAAGCAGGTGAGTATATGACCAAGTCCCCTTAAAGCATGTGTGTTAGAGAGAGACAGATGTTGTGTGGAAGAGAGATGGTTTTAAAGTACGGTATTCACTAAAGCTTCCTAATGCGTTAGAGCGAGACAGATCACAGCACTGCACCACTCATCTAAGAGTATATTAATATAATGATACTACCTTATTTCATCAAAACTTTTAATTTAATACACTCTCAACTAACCTAATGCTTTCATAGTAAGATTTAAAGATAAATTAATACCACTACCACTGCATACATAGTAGAACAGCTATGTCAAAACTGTCACATGAGTAGGATGCTTCTATAATATGACTTTACTTTCTCCTTGAACATATTTACCAAACCCACTAGTAAATTTTTAATAGGTTGCTATGTGTATCTAAAGTGGAAGAGAGAGAACTTACGGCAAGCATGAACTTGTATTATAGGGAGAGGGTTGGGCAAGATTGACCGCAAATTATACTCCCGCACATTAAAATCTTGCAATTCCTAAATCTCATATTTTAAGATCTCGCTTTTTCAAAATCTCGCACACAAAAATCTTGTTTCTATAATATCGCAAATTAAAATCTCGCATGAGCTCGCATAGTCTCACATTGAAATAAAATATTTTTCATTGCGACATTAGTAATTTGAACAGATTATTACGTATTTGTAATTCGATGCAATACAAATAATTGCATTCCTTTACACACATACCAAAAAATTGTATTTTCTTCTCGTCCTCAATAACAACACTTTGAATGTAATTGTTTCTAACGGATTGTATTACAAATACCCAATAATCTGTTGTTTGAATCTTTATAATAGCCTGTATAATGCAACAATAGTTCAGTGATAGCACTGTAAACGGGAGTGGGAGTTATTAAATCTTAATTAGAATGCAAATTGATATTGTAGACAGTAATAAAGGTGCTGAAAACATTATTACTGACGGATATAGTTATCATTTAGAAAGACGTAAAAATGAAAAATTTGTTTTCCTTAATTGCGAGATTTTATAATGCGAAATACGGGATAATGCGAGTTTTCCTTATTAGATATATTAACTTGCGGTCAATCGTACCATTCCCAGAGGAATAGGGGCAAAATGGCAAGGAAAGCTATTTCCACAAGAAAAAAAAGAGCTAAAAACAATTTGTTCCATTTCCCATGCCATTCGGCTCGGTAGAACTGTCAAAGTGTCACAAACTATATCACAGCCATTTTGCCTGATACACTGTCAATGGAACGAACACCACTTTACAATCAGACAGTTGTTTGTACTTCTTCCAACCATTATGCAACTAGCTACTGTTCGCCCATCTACTTCCGTATCATATTTAATAGTTCCCTCCTATGGGAGAAATTTTTTTTCTTTTTTTGTTCTTTTTTAACTATAATTCTAAAATTAACTTTTCAGTAATTTGTTCTAAGCTGGTCTACTGTATGTAAACTGTGACACCACTTACTCTCGACGTGGGGGTGTGATCAACGATTTTGATCAGTAGCTGTTTCGGTAGCTCCTCGATTTAATTTTAATAATTGAATCTAAGAGCAGTTAAATAATAAAAAGAAAATAAAAAACTTTTAAAAATCGGTGAGTGGTGTTAACTATAGATCGCATGTTAAGTGAACCATTATAGATAGTGACTATAATAGCAAAACAAAATAATGAGCTCGGTATGCAAGAAATGTTAACGGTCATTGCGAACAAATAAGTATAAAGAAAAAATTATTTTGTGCAATGGAGTATGTGGTGGCACATTTCATTTAAAATGAGTAGGATTGTCAGCATATGATCCTGATATAATAAGTGAAAACCCTTGTGTATTATTTATGTGCGATGAATGCAAAAATTTTGTGAATATTATGGTAACATATGTAACGGAAATCATGTGTACAGTAAATGAGAGTCCCAGAATAATTCAGAACAGAGCGAAAAAATCGATGAAATTGTAAAGCGTTCGGAGAAATTAAAAAATAATGCTAATGATAAACCGAGTAAAACATCATATGCCAGGGACGGATCCAACTAGAGGGAGTGGGGGCGCGCCCCCCTGAAGACCACTGAAAAAGTTGGAGTATATCTTCTGAATTTTTCCTAACAAAATGATTCACATTTATTCTTCTGCACTTTTTGTAAAAAACGTAACAATTTCTGGAAGCGGTCAATATGATACATTTTGAAACGCAGGCCCTAGCTAGCATCTTGGCCTTTGGTCATGGTTGTTGAAGCCTATAGAGAAAACAGGAAGAGCGGATAGCTGTACGTGAGCGTCGCTTTGCTCGGGGTGTTTGAAGCAAGACAGAGCCTATTCATGCTATCGCGATGGAAGGTTTGTTTTAATTGAAAACAGCTGCCAAAGGGTATTTGATAAGCCTTCCATGTAAATACGGCTTCTTAGAACATTATCGGCGCGGCGTGGCAAAACAAACATTTAAAGAAACAATTATAACTCGTAATTGGAGAGATTCGGGGAAATAGTCATTGTGCATTGTTGTAGTGAGTGTTTATACATTTAAAGCAAGGGATTAATTTTTAATATTTTTTTTTTATTATTTTGTAGAATGTCATAGTTTTTATAGAATACTTAGGCCAAACGTTAAATAAAAAACAAAATAAATATACAGATTGGGAAATTCTCAATGAGTATGCTAGAGAATTTGATTGGTCGGTCTGTTTTGCTTTAAGGGATGTTGATGAATGCACATTTGAATTTAGTACAATTCTAAGTGAATTCATATGGTATTTACACAGCAAATCATAACAACAGAAATATCGCTTTTGATTTAAAGATAAGTACAACCAAGTAATAAAAGCGAAATAGTCTGCTTTTCGCATCTATCAATTGCAGCCATGTCCAGAACTGAAACACTATCCAAAAAGACCAGAACGTTAGAATATTGGCAAGACGCAAAAGCAGCAAAGGTTTATCGTCCCAGGTCTAAACTATCATGATCAATTTCAGCAGTTCCTCTATCCTTCACTACTTTACAATTAAGTGATTGTTGACTCCCTGAATAAAACTAATATTTAGACTGTTAGATTCACTTCAAAATGTTATTTTCCACCCAGTTTATATATTTTTGGGAGATGTGTACAAGAGCCAATACACATCCATACGAGAGATATGTTCAAGTTCCTTAAGGAGATCAACGTCTCCATAGCTGCAGGTCCTGATAGTTTCAAGCCCCTTTAAATAAAACGTGTACTTCGTTCTTGGCTAAAGCTCTGCGAAAACTATTCTACTTGTCTTATTCAACAGGTAAATTTCCAATTGCTTTGAAACTACCTCACGTTCAACCTATTCCCAAGAAAGGCAAGGGTAGTGATCCCTCAAAAAGGTTTTTGAATCTATCATTAACTCGAACTGATCAAACCCACAACGATCGCCAATATGGCATTTCTTTTTCTGACTTTTCTTATGGAACGTTGAAGCCTTAGCCTTCTGAATTCTGGTGAGTCCAAGATCGTTGCCCTAGATATTTCAAAGGCCTATCATAGTGTCTGGAGTTCAGCCCTTTTAGCCAAACTTAATGCACTTGGCCTCTCTCGTGCTCTTCTATTATGAATGTAAAGTATTTTATCTGGCCGGTTAATATGGATTATTTTAGTGGCGTTACATTTCAATCTCAACCAATAAATGCCGGGTTGCCTCAGGGTTCTGCTATCTCTCCATCTCTCTTCTCAATTTTCATTAGTGATCTGCTTTGCCCTACTTTCAATCCCATCCATTGCTTTGCCGATGACAGCACCCTTGGTTTCGCTTACTTCCTTGACACCCTTGGGGACTACAAAGGAAATGTGACATCTGTCAAACTAGATTGCATGATTAGATCCATGAATAACCATTCTGATAATTTTTCCACTCTCGTTTCTTTTAATGGAGCACTGCTTGACGATACACCGTATTTATGCATTCTTGACATTAATATTTGCAGTGTGCTAAGCTGAACAGATCACATCTTCTCTGTTGCCAAATAAGCATCGAAATATCTTGGATTTCTGAAAAAATTTAAGAAATATTTCAGCCCATCGATCCTAGCGTTCCTCTACAAGTCCTACATCAGACCTAGAATGGAAAACAATTTCCATATGTAGGGCGGGGCTGATCGTAGAGCCGCATCTTCTTTGGATATTGTCCAAAAGGGAGCCTTCAGCTCATTGGCGATGTGGCAAAAACTTGTCATATGTACTTACACGAGCACTGCCGCAATGTTGGTTGCTTTTCGTTCCTATATTGCTATATGCATGATCAATATTTTGATGAAATGTCTAGACTGACCCCGGATTCCTCCATGTAATACTCGCGCTGCAAGCCTCGCACATCTTTTTATCCTTCAAAATACTTTCGATCGTGTGCGAACGTGGAACAGTCTCCAATCTTTTATCTTTTCTCCGACATGCAATCTGCGAAAGTTTAAGTGTGACATACTATCAGCAACTTCGCCACCTTCCTCACGTTCTTTGCTTTCTTTATCACCTTCTTGCCATGCTGTGGTATGCATCATAGTTCATAGGATATCTCCTGAGCTTGGCTTAATAATAAAAAAAACAGAAGTAAGACTTTCTTAGCTTGCCGATGAAGTTATATACGTACAAGTTATGTATTGCATCTGTTCTGTGACAGCTATTTTAAATAAATGTAAATTTTTAATTCCTGTATTTTACAAAAATAAACTTGAAGATGATTCGTGAATTTGAGTAAAATACATTTCTCCGGTTTTACTAAATAAAATGGACCAAAACAAAGCGAATAATCTAACATCTCCTTTGACTTTCGGGAGTGGCAAACAACGTTGAGCAACTTTCTTCGTTACGAGTGGTAACCACTTGCTAATCTGTTCGACTCGTATATTTTAAATGATAAATTTTGTGCATTTGACATTTGCGAGTGGTGGCGAGTGTCTTCAAACTTTTGTTCAGTTTTCAGCATATACCCCCTCACCAAAATCCTTGATCCACACTGTCATATGGATATATGATCAGGAAAGAACGTTATTATTATTAAGCCAAGGCAACCACAAGGCAATGAAACTAGAAGAAGAGAAATAAAAAAGAGTATAAATCTGTCAGAGCTAGCGTTAAAAGTGAATGGTTTGACTAATAAACAAATTGGTGCGATAGCAATAAGTTGTGCAAATGAAAAGTCGCGAAATAAAATAGAGCAAATCGTGGTTACAAAACTGAAAGAGAAATATGAAGTGGGTATCTACACCTAAAATGTTAAACGCAACAATTTTATTGTGTGATATAAGAGAAGAGTGGGATAAAGACAAATTAGCTGAAGCTCTGAAGAGGCAAAATAATATTGCAGGGAACGTGAAATGTTTCAGATTCTACAGTGTTACACAAAATCGCGGGTTTTATAAAGCAGTAATTGAGGCGGAAAGTGAAGGATTTAAACAAATTATAGATTTCAAAAGAGTGAACTTAGGATGGAATCGTTGTGCAGTGTTTGAATATTTATCGGTAAAACGATGCTATAAATGTGCTGGGGTTATAACCATATATATATATATATATATATATATATATATAATGGGATTTGTGCCAAATGCAGAAGCAACCACGACGACAAACAAAGCAAAAATGAAGTTTATAAGTGTAATAATTGTGATAATGCGAATAAAAAGTTGAATTTAAATCAAAGCATAAATCACGACTACCGTGATAAAAATTGCCCTTATGAAAAGCAATTAAGGCTGAAAAGGAATAAAACATTGTATTAGCAATTAAAGCAAACTAACATTGTGTATTTAAACATTCAGCGATTATTATCAAATTTAGAAGAATTGTCAACAATTGTTGCAGCAAATAAATCTGATATAATAATCTTGACTGAGATAAGCTTGGAGAACTATTTTGTGGTGAGATGCAATAGTAATTCAAGGCACACAGGTGGGGTTATTTTATATTTGCATAATAGTTTACAATTTCAAATTCTCGATGCATATGTGGAATCAAGTGAATTATGGTATCTGACTGTAAAAGTAAGTTTTGTTAAATATTCAATAATAATTTCAATTTTATACAAATCTCCAAGAGCACGAAATAAACGCCTTTGTTATAAAGTTAGTGAATGGTTGAGTGACTTGAGTGAGTGCTCGAATGATTTCTTGGTTGATAGAGATTTTAATATTAACTACTTGGATTTAAATAACACATATAAAAGAGATTTAGAAAACGCGATAGTAACAAATAGTTGTAAGCAAATAGTTACTGAACCAACTAGAATAAACGGTAACTCAAGAACGTTAATTGATTTGGAAATTACAAATAATAATTTCTTTACCGCGAAGACAGATGACAATTTAAATATTACAGATCATGAAACGATTGTAATCAGTAAAAATATTATATATAGTACAAAAAAAAAAAAAAAAAAACAAAAAGCGTATCCTCAAGTATGAAAAAGAAAGTTTCCATAATGAATTTAGTATGAATTAGATTATGAAATAACAGATATTAGTGTTGATAGTTTAGCTGAACATTTTCAAACAAAAGTAGATCGCGTGATAAATTGTTTTTCGTCATATAAGGAAATGAGATACGTGGAAAATGTCCGATTTAGTGTTGAATTAATAAAATTGAAAAAAAGGAGCCGTACGCTAATAACAAATTCAGAGGCATATTGGAGTAATTACCTTGTTCTTCGAAATGTATATAAACGCAGATTGGAACAAAGTAAGTGCAGAATAGATTAAATGCCTATTGCGATCAAAGTTCTATGTGGAAAACTTTGAAGAAACGAATTTTAAGAAAGGGGAAGAAATAATTGGAAGTATATACTTTAATGCTAAGCTTGTTGAAAACGACTTAGAAATCGCAAATGAATTCAACAAGTTTTTTATCAAGAGCGTAGAAGAAATTCATTGGTCCATTCCACATATTTCTTTTGGTGATCAAATCACAGAGGTTAATACAGTATTTACTTTCAAATGCTTGCAATTGGAGGATTTGCGAAATATCATATGCCAAACGAACAACAAAAGAGACTACAAGCTTGTGAATGGAAAAGTGATCTTCGATTCATTTTCTAAAATTGCTACTTTGATTGCAATTATCAATAAATCATTGACATCCGGTAAATTCCAACACTGTGGAAAGAGTCTCTGATAACTCCAATAAGAAAAGTGAAAAATACAAATTATTGCGGCAATTTTAGACCGCTTAATTCGATGTTAACTGGAGAAAAGAAATGCATCTATCTGAAATTGGAAAAGTATTTAGAAAAGAATAATATACTAATCAGTAGCCAATCAGGCTTCCGAAAGAATCATTCATGTGAATCAGCAATATATGGACATGGTGTTGAATATATGGAAAGAGCAGATCGAAAATAAGCACAGCATTGTAGCAGCTTTCTTGGATATGAAAAGAGCGTTCGAGACGGTGGACAGGGACATATTGATAAAGAAATTGTTCAGGTATGGTGTAAAAGGTAAAGAATTGCAGTGTTGCCAGCATTACTTGATGAACAGACTGCAGAGAACAAAAGGTAATGCACAAGTTTCAGAACCTATAGAAGTCAAGCTAGGTGTCCCACAAGGATCTATATTGGGAGCTCTATTATTTATAGTATACATAAATGCTATACAAACAGTTATAAAATATTGCAAATTAGCCTTATTTGCCGACGATGCCTTGTTATTTATTATATCTGGAGATATGGAAATGGCACTACAACTAATTCAGGAAGACTTAAATAGCATAAGTTCATGGCTGAAAGCAAACCGTTTAAAACTAAACATAGAAAAAACTAAAAGTATTTGCTTCATTGTAGATAGAGGTGTTAAATTGAAGATTTATGGTATAGAGATAGAGCATATAAAGCAAATGAAATACTTAGGAGTAATAATTGACGATAAATTGAAATTTGATGCACATGTTGTTTATAAAAATTCGTTTTATGCGAAGTATAAGAAATTGATTACCACTTTCCTGCATAATTAATCTATACAATACGATCATCAAGCCACATTTTGTATATTGTGTAACAGTCCTATTTTTATGTAACAAAGAACAACTTGTGCAGATGTAAATACATCAAAACAGTGTATTAGATATACCAGCGTAGAATATATATTAAATACGCTAAAATGGTTAAGTGTTAGACAAAGAATATTTTTGAATGTGTTTATTTTTGTATTTAAAATTAATAATGGTCTTGTTCCTACGTACTTGAGTGCATGTATAAATTATGTAGGTAATTGTCAACCGTATATGCTTCGAAATAATGATCAGCTGACTTCCAAAGAAACAGCAGCTCTCAAGATTCAATAGTTTGTAATAGCTTTAAATACTTTAATGCATTGTCAAGTGAAGTTAGAAATATATCGATTATAAAATTATTTGAAAGAGCTATCATAGAACATATTAAACCAAACTTTTAACCTGAATTATATGAATTTGTAGAAGATGTATATCAATAGCAGTTAACGCTGCTAAATAAACAAATAATCTATCTATCTACTAGAAGCATATTATACCAAATACCATCCATTAAAGCTATTAAGTTACAGAACCCACCCCTAACTTCACGGTCATCATTATTACATTTTTAGAATTATCAACTATTTGTTCCTTACTGATACAGCACCATTTCGGATGACACTTTAGAGGAGATAAATATGAAGCGGCATTGCTGATAAGGTTTCTACTGAGCATTACACTTTAAATAGGCATAGCCCTAGACATAAAAAAACAAAAGTCGCATAACTTGTTTAATTTACTCGGTTGTGGGAATTTGTTTACGCCAGATTTGATATCAAATTACCAGTCATGCTATTATACTTGAGGACCAAAAATTTTCTGATAAGGCTGCGCATAACTTAGTTTAAGAAACTATAACTAAACAAATATCATAGCACGATCTTCCTTCGTTAAAGCTTTTAATTAACCCCCTGCCACCCTAACGCTTTTATGTTTCTTAACATCCCAACAGCCATGATCTATTTTTAGATATCGAATCTCATAACATGATCACTCTTGTTTATAAAATGCATTTATAGATTAATATCATCCAGTGTTGGGCAAAATGCAATCTGTTTGATGATTAATGATTACGATTACAATATGTAATCTGTAATCATGATTACAGATTGATAATATTAATCAGAAAAGTAATCATTTATGGCGATTAATGATTGATCAATCGTAACCGTAATCATGATTACATGATTACATTTTTTGATTACAAATTTGCAAAAGGTTTCAAATTGTAGTTAAAAAGAAAACAAACATTGTTGTATTTTTATCCCGAAGTCGGTAGTGAATAACTCGCATTGCCTTATTCCACAACAGCTGCATTCTGCCCTTGAATTCATTCGAACTAGCATATAACAATGTAGAGCAATATGAAAAGTGTAGCAAAATCAAAGCGTTAAAAGGCATTATAGCATTTTCCATACTCAACGACTTTCTTATACGCCCTAGAAATCTACATTCTTTACACTGACTTCAATTAATACATAATTCAACAGTGCCTTGGAGTTTTCTACAATAAAAATTTTTACGATCGCAGATTGTTTGTTTTCTTAGAACTAAATTTTAAAATCTCTTGAAAAGTTTCATTTGTAAAAAAAAAATGTAATCATGTAATCACGATTACGGTTACATTTTCCTAAGATTACTCGATGCAATCATGATTAATGATTAATGGGTAATCATGATTGATGTAATCATGATTGATGTGTAATCATGATTGATTTAATCATGATTATTAATCTGATTACAAATGTAGTTGATTACGCCCAACACTGATATCATCAAAGGTTCTTAATCCTCATCTATAGTTGTTGCTGTTTTTCAGCAAAAGAAATTTTCAATTATAACTGCCACTACTCATCTAAGGCAACATAGCCTACAGATTGATATCAGTTGTTGTCGTCTTTTTCAGCAAAAGAAATTAGGAATCGTACATTAGAAAACATAAAATTCTCAACTTATATACTTTATACGGCTCTGTGTGAATTTGTTTACATTATTCGGCTGTGCGAATGTTTTTACGCAAGGAATCAAATTATAAGCTAAATCATGTCATTACACCTGAAGACCAAAAATTGGGCTTTTACTAATTTCCATTACTTATCTAAGTCAACATCATCCAACAATAGTTATTGTTGTTGTGTGCGTGTGTGGAGCGAGAGAGTGCGTATGTGGTGGTTTAATTAAATTCTGGTAGAAAATCTCACAAAAAATGCTGAGTCATGCTGCAAAACTTAGCAACTTTAAAGGGCTGTATCTCCTGAAGGGGTGATGATCGAGTGGAAATGGGGTTATATTTAGAATCTACATAGTTAGGTGAATAGCTGAGGGTATAGTGAAAAAACACGATTTTTTTCGTGTGGGTAAATGGGTGCATATATGAGCTTTTAATTTAATCCACAACTTAACACTGCTCCAAGTCTTCGCATATATTTATTTATTCTTTGTCTACAGATTACAAATCAACAGTACTAAAGCTAAAGTAATAGAAATAACAAAACATAAACACAAAAGCGTCAACTAAAACCAACATACTATGTAACATAAAATTATACCTATATATCTAATATTATAGTCATGGTAAGCATTAAAAAAAACAGAAACAGAGGCTTTAAAAGAAATTCTGTCTTGATTAAAGTCAATTATACTGCTACACAAATTAAACTGCCGAATACAACCACTTAATGGACTACTGAGGCCATAATTTGTTCTATGAAAAGCTTCAAAAACAATAAGGCGCAGTGTTATCTGCTTACATAAAGCTTTATGTGTTATAAACTTTTCATCTAAGAGACAGTTTCTGTAAGCCAATCAACTGGCATCTGGCATTATAAGGAAGTAAAGCACCGGTCCAGTCTCCTAAGAGCAAACTTAGTAAATTTCCTTTGCACATTTTCAATACAAAAAAATTATTGAACTTTTCGACCCAGCGATCAGAGAGGTCTCATCGGTATGGTTATCTCTGATCGCCTACCATAGAAGTTCAATGTTGGAGGTCACACCAATTGCCCATATAAATACTTTTTATAAAAAGTATGTGTGAATTATATGGTGGCAAGATAACTCATTGCGTTTTGAAATTGGGTGATTGATCCCCCTTTTTAGCCTGGCGGCATATGGATAAACCAAAAAAGGGGGAACAATCACCCAATTTCAAAGCGTATTTATATGGGCAATTGGTGTGACCTCCAACATTGAACCTCTATGGTAGGCGATCAGGGATAACCATACCGATGAGACCTCTCTAATCGCTGGGTCGAAAAGTTCAATAAGTTTTTTGCACTTAAAATGCATTTTTGTAAATTTATTGAAATAATTTTCAATAAATTTCAGTCTGTTAGACGAGAAATCTCCTTCATGCATTTTCAATACTGTTAGAATGTGTCACATAGTAGAGATCCCATACAACCGTGCAATATTCCAATATAGGCCTAAAGAATGCTGGAAAGAATGCCTTTTGTGTGTATGGATGAGAGAATTCACTAGCACGACCTTTAACAAAACCAAGCTTGACTGACTACATAATATATGTGATTAGAAATAGTAAATTTACTATCTAGAATAACACCAAGGTCCGAAACTATACTATATTTAGGAATAATAATCCCATCGATAAACACTTAAAAATTAATTGGTAATACTTTTTTAGTAGCCATAAAGTGCTTACATTTAGAAGAACGTATCGATAAATATTTAAGATGACACCAATTCGTAAATTTATCGAATTCTGACTTGAATTTGGATACGTGAGACATATCAACAATTTCCATGAAAATTTTTAAATCATCAGCAAAACATAGAACAGAGGAAAATTCAAAGCTGTTGAAGACATCATTGATAAATAAAATAAAAACAAGGGGCCCTAAATGACTCCCCTGAGGCACACCGGAATGTACCAAAATCAGCCGAGAGTACACTTCATTATTATACCCTAGATGAAATCTATAAGGGTGTACTAAGTTTGTCATTCCGTTTGTAACACCTCGAAATAATGATGGTAGAGCAAAATGAATTGGACACCCACGCATAATATTAAAAGTTATTTTGATTTTTGCATGTCCGTCCGTCCGTCCGTCCGTCCGTTCGTCTGTCTGTCTGTGCGGACGATAACTCGAGAACGCGTATACGTAGAGAGCTGAAATTTTGTACACGGACTTTAAAAAAAAAATTAAAATTAAGTTCGAAAATGAGACAAATCGGGCAACTCCTTCGTGGGGTTGCCATACAAAGCATTCACTTTTCACTATATATTTGGACACTGCTTGAGAACGCGTCGACGTAGAGAGCTGCAATTTCGTACATTATGTTTTTATTACATTAGCAAATAAAATGTCAAAAATGGACTAAATCGCGCAACTGCTTCTTGGTGTTGCCATATAAAAATTTAGGTTTTTTACGTATACTTTGAAAACGATCAGACCAAGACATTTTTATTGTACTAAAAACTTCTGCAGAATACGAAATCCTATAAAATTTGTTATGATCATTTTTTCTGTGCGACAAACCGTTCTAGAAATATATGCGAAAAACAACTTCAAAATCAAACTTGAATGGATCGGTGACCATACGAAATTTAATACGGGCATTCATCTAGGATATCATAAGAATTGCTCTTAGACCAATTCTAGCTTTTTTACTTATTTTTGATAATTTTTATACGATTGGTCAAGTAGCAAGAGAACTATGCAAGTAATAGAACGCAAATGCCTTAAGTTTATATAAAAGCAAGCGAATATCAAATGCTTTTGCGAAATCGGTATATAGTGTTACAACTTGATCACATTTAAGCAAAAGTTTATATAGGAGACTACATTGGTTGTAGTAAATCAATTGCAGTATGATTAATAGTATTTTTTGATAATAAATAAGAAGCCTCAAATACAGAATAATTCAAATTTATCACTAATGAAAATTAAGTCAAGAAATCTACCTATGAAGTTTGTAACATTATTAATTTGGATTAGATTCAAAGACAAGAGACCATCAATTGGGTAAAATTAAAATCCTTTTTAACGTTCAGCGGAACCAGGACCTTATCATCTTCATTCCATGACCAATGTAAGTTTCTAGCAATAAAATCACCAAAGACGCAGACCTGATCATTCTCCTGCAGCATAGACTCAGCCAACCAGTTGATATTATTAATATGTTTTTTATATATTTCTACTGCCATTAGGTGGAATATAGGAGACAAGGTAATAAAGAACCCCTTTTTTCTATAGAAATACGAACACAAATCTGCTCAACATCGAACGGTGAATGTGGAAATGATACCTCACGAACATGAAGAGAAGCAGTTATGGAAACTTGAAGGCCCGCCTCCACCAAAGCGATTACATCATAGAAAACTGGGTCGAGCTAATATAAATATGATTAATTTTAGTCCGTAAGCCACTGACATATTGAAAATATCATCTTAATGAAAATAAGCTTCAGCTAGCAGTGGCATCACAGCCCCTTTTTTTTGTCAGATTAGTAAATCTACGAACAATAACTCCAAACGGCCAAACATCCTCATTCAGCAATCGAATAAAATAGTGATCAGGAACACCCATTGTAATTGAGAAACATCCACATCAGATTTACTTAAACGTTTACATTTCAATACACCTGGAGATACTTCCAGCTTAGCTGAAATATAGTAAATAGTGCCCTTTTTAGACGTTTCAGGATGATTCCGAGACAGGTGAAGCCATATAAGCCTACAGACCGTATATATCGCCTCGCATAATGTCGTACCTACAATCTTGAGCTTACGCCTTGTCATTTCAGATGGAAGTGGTTTTGATAATATCCAGAAATATTATAGGTGGCGCCGAACATGTCTGGCTGCTGGGCCCGATGGATCAAGTCGCGTCCTTTGTATTATATGTAAGGGGTCTTACTGTGCTCTGGTCCATTGGAAGAAAAAGAGGGATATGGTCTCCCCCATCCCGCAGAAAGTGGTCCTAAAACCCTGAAAACCCTTTGCGGGTACGGGGACTATTAAATGGGATTTTGGCAGTCCCCGTACCCGCATAGAACAATAACTAATATGAGACAGACAGATATAACGGTGATGTTGTTTTAGAAGAATTGTGGAAGAAAGAATTAGGTCACTTTAAAAAGTTAGAAAAGCAGCATCTAATAATGCTACTCAAAATATATTTCATCTGAGAGACGCGCCATTGGATTAAGATTTTTAGTTTTATGAAATGCTAGAAATATGTATCCTGTAATACCTTCAATTTCCTGTTATTAAACAAACAAATGAGTAAAAGACCAAATAATCATGTCATTCATATATAAAATTTTACACTTTTGATTTTCTGCAAAATACTTCATTTTAGCAACTATCTTAAAATAGTAAGAGTATAAAGCATGACGGCGCGGCGACCAACTCTTACAACTATTAATCCCTTCATCTGAAGGGAAAGAAAATGCTGATGTTGAAGATGACGTTGGATATATATCGGGGGCTTTTATTAGTGTATGTTGAGCTGACTCGTCCAAAGATTCAACTAAGAAATTCTCTTTTCCCGTTTACTGCCATATTTCGTAGTACACTAGTACTTGTTCTATAAATCAAACCTGAATTAATTTTAACAATAATAATAATAATAATAAAATATGGTACTTACATCTTTGGCATAACAGATTCTCTCAGATATGATAACGAGTTAAAAACAGGCTAACTGTTTTTTTGAAAATTCATTTCAGTTCCTTCCCGTATCCTCTCACAAATCTATTCCGTATACTTCTCCATTTCATTTGCATACTATTTCTAAAACAGAGAAATAACTACAAGTCCATTTACTGGCTTCATTGCCGATCTGTTAAGCAGCTTGCTGAGGAGTTTTGCTACTCCAGACACCATACTTCGAGCCATTTCCCGGGCAGGCCGATCAGAGATTTTCACGGTTCGGCCAATTTTTTGGTTTTAGAAATTACTGGCTCGTACATTTTTGAATTTTCTGAACTGTAGTATGGGACATTTTACTTTTCTCAGCAATATCTCTTGAAGATTTTCCTTCGCGAGAAAATTCATGGACCTTTTCCTTAATGTGCACTGCAATTGGCTTCATGATTACTTTTGAATTAATACACTTATTAAGGTGCAAATTTTCGCAATTTTGTTTAACGTTCTTTGAAAGACTATTCGATTGCATTGCAAAGAACTTTCAGAAATAGCGGTAAATAGGAAATGGTCACGTACGCCATGTGTGGTGCAAAGGTGGTCTTTTTCCACATAACTGTAGTTTTTTCTTAGTATTTAGATGAAGTAAAAATTAAAAGCAACATATTTTGGATATTAACACCTTAAGTGTAAGTAACAACATTCTTTTTTTCCTTCAGCCTTTCAGTTAGTGCGTAATATACATTTAAAAGCAAAAGTGTGGATCATCTTTCCACTTTTGCTCTTCACGTATATATGAAATATTTTGTCCCCCCCCCCCCCTAACCACATACACTCCCTGAAATGACACCTTTAGAATCTATTGAGATAAATAAAATTGGTAAAATCGCTAATATCTCGAAAACCATTGCCCGTAGACGATTTCTGATAAACACAGATGTGGCTATAGACATTATCCATAGGGGACAAGCTCTGTAACCACATATAAAGGGTTTTCCAATAAGAGGTATTATTTTAATTAGCCCGCTATTTCGGTAGATGTCACTTTTGGAGCGGAAATTTTTCGACATTTGACAAGTAGAAACTACGCCATTAATAAAAATGGAATGATACACGATTCAACGACGCACTGAAATTATTAAAATTCACTATAAACATGGTGAAAATGTGGCAGAGACGGTTCGTGAAACTCGAACATTTTTGGGTCGTCGTGAAGCACCTTGTCGGACCTCTGTATTGCGGTAGAAAAATTCGAGCTGTCGGGACAAGTTAGTGATGTGAAGAATAAAACCCGTGCACGTCGCTCAAGAACAGCCGAGAATATTGCTGCTGTAGCCGAAAGTGTTGAAGAAAACCCAGGTTTGTCCATTCCTCGTCGTTCTTTGGAATTAGGCATTCCACAAACGTCATTACACCGTATTTTGCATAAAGATTTGGGTCTTAAGGCTTATAAAGTTCAGTTAACACAAGAACTCAAGCCGGACGATCATCAACAACGTCGTGAGGCTATCGAGGACATAGGGCAGCCACTTTGCGATTTGGTTATGGAAAATTTCATGAAAAGGATATGGTCCTGTAGGCGTGGTCGCGCTACCTGTTGGTAATGCTTAAAAACCGCGAAAGTTACCAGGTAAGCAAATATTCGCGAAAAAAGGTAAATTAAATTCCCATAATAAGTGGGAAAGAGAAAGATGCGAAAACGAGATGCAAGCAAAATGAGAAATATTTGCGTTCCACATTGGAAATTATCATAATATGGCAGGAAGTCGCCATCTTGATAAATTTCAGAAAAATTAAAATATTTAATAAAATAAATTACGAAAATTCATGGATAATTTAAAATAAATTAGTTGAAGGAAATTGGCACATTTTGACATAAGCATACAAGTCAAGCAAAGTCGAAAAATATGCTTAATTTGCATTTTTCTTGTGGAACATATGTCAAAATGGCCGCTTAGAGCCTATAAAAAGGGGGCAATTTCTAAGATCTCGCTCAATTTTTCGACAGCGATCATCAAGTGTAATTCAAAGCAGTATAATTTCAACCAACTTTTTTCTCAGTTTTTTGACAGTTCCTCAGCAGATAATATTTGTTTCATTTTTTCAGCAAATAAGCATAAAATAAACGTGCCATATTAAAGGTACAATATTTTTACATGCTTGAAATTTGTGTGCAGTGTGTGTTGGCAGAGGACAGGAAGTTTTTGGGTTATTGTATTCTAGAGATAAGTATTGTGTCAATTAATTTAGTAAATAAGTTTTTTGCATAAAAATTAAATACATGCCAGCTTTCGGCATTTTAATGATACATGAAAAGAAACAAATTAGTTAATTAAGTTAAAATAAGCGCAAAGTGAATAAGTGTATAACGCGTAAAATTAGAAAGGGCTACAAATTGCATTTAGTCAAACACATGCCAAAATACGGCATAATAACTACATATGCAATCGAGCAATTAGTGAAAAAATTAATTTGTAGTGAATTTATAAATTGAAGTGTTTCACATTAGAGTTATTTAATAAATAGAGCAGTAAACATAAGCACACATATCTTTTTTTCATACCGCTACACTGTCCACCTAAATGCCGTAATATAGCTGTAGTTATCGATTGCAGCTACATTACAAAACATTTAATCAAAATAACACCTCTTATTTGAAAACCCTTTATAAAGCTGATTATATTTCGCCGGTTACAGAAATGATATTCAGAAACAACGTTATCTTTATGACAATTTTGGCTAAAGACGATGAAGTCAACATATACCATATGTACATATATACATATTATGCATGCATCCAACAGGGCAACTAAATTACTGAAGTATGGCAATATAAAGATATTTTAACACTCTAAATATCTATCTAACTTTGAAATAGAAAAAGCTATTATTTCCTTGAAATTTGAGACTCACAAATTTGTTGTGTTCCTAAGCAGTCAAATAATAAAAACTCGTAATTAATTCACTTAATAATTTTAAAATCTACACCGAACCGAAACTTAACTCCTTAATAACTGATAACTAACGGGCACGCGTCAAACCAATCTATTGTCCTTTATGCACCCATAATTACTCATAATGCGGATATGTGAACAAACGACGCAACCTTGTCGTTTGCACTACCGATTACAGCACCTGAGTAAACAATGGCTTTACATAACAATTTCCATGCGAGGTTAATTATTATTGTAATCGTCGATTGCTCCACTAAGCGCTCATTGCAGCCAACTGTTCGGCTAATCAGCAAAATAACTGACAGTTGAGAATAATTTCATGCGAGGTAAGTTTTTCGCAATCGCTGAATATTTTACCAGAATATCCCCTTGACTGCTGGAAGAATCTTCCGTATATTGGGCCATAACATCCCTCCGCCCTTGAAAAAATTAATTTCCGGAGGGAACTAGATCTGGAGAGTGCAACAGTTTTAAAATTAAAAATATTTTTGGTCTCCGTTTGGTTCAGATTGTTTGACGTTTATCTTACATATAATTATAAATCTTCTGATTTATATTTTCTTACATTTTTATCATTTTACATTGTTTTTCTTTCTTACCACCTGTATGCTATCTTTTTTTTACTTTTCGTTTACACATTTTTTTTCACTAATAATTTTTAATTTATCTGTTTAACTGTTTTTAACATAATTTGCTTATTTATATTTTTTTCGTTTGTCGTCATGCTTATCTCTAATTTATAAAATTTTTCTTTAAGAATTAAAATTTTTTTTCTTCATGTATATCTTTACTTTATGAAATTTTTCTTTCACAACTAACATATCGATCGTCTAGTTCAATATTGGAACAAATAAAAATTAATTCTTTCGAGATAATTGACATATAAAAAAACTTTATATGTACAATCATATAAAGTTTTTTTTTTTCAAAAAGAGTTCAGTTCTGTACTGGAATACGATTTGTATCCTGTTTTCATTAGTATGTCAGCATTTGTCAAATATAGATTCGATTAGTGAATATTGTACTCTAGTTATTGGAATACTTAACTTCAAAATGTATTTTCGGACTTGTTCCAGTATTGAACTAGACGGTCGATATTTTCCCATTTGTATCTTTTCAATGCCATAATCAAAAATGTTCTCTATATTATGCTGCAATTAATTTGATCCCATGTTTCTTTATCTAAATTTTCATAATTAAAAACAAAATCTTAATTAATTCACATGATTTTAAATTGTACTACTTACTTATTGTGTATCTAAGTAAAAGAATAACAAAAAAGAAAAGCTTATTTTTTTACTAGGGTTTATAGCACTTATATATAACAAGATTACTTATACAAAAATTCTATTTAAGAATGGCCAAAACTTCTATATTACAATACTATGGCTATTCTAATTATGCCAGTACCATCTGCTTGCCGATGAGGGTAAATTTACTGTTTGCAGATTCCCTGTTGGTGGCATGATCACTATATACTGGCCACTGCTTGCTTGGAAAACTTCTGGTTAATTGACCCCAAACGGCACACTATTCCTGATAATGCTGCTGGCACTTGATCACCTTTGAATTTGAAATAAGATTTTATGCTTGAATGCTACTTTATCCCATTAATCATATGGTAAGAGTAATTTCATCTACATTGCATTTCTGGAAATTATACACCAGTTTGAAGCCCTTAAGATGTGATCATCATCTAACGTATGACCATTTCTTTGTACAGGCGCTTCCTTAATTTCATCGCAATAAACATGCCAAAAAATTGTTGCTCTGATGGTCGGAACGATTGATCCAAATGTTTAAAAAAAATTCTTTTGGGTGCGATGGAGTTCTCTCAATTATATTGAGAGTCCACGCTGCTCCAAATTAGGGACCTATGTAGATCATGTATATGGGCTTCACTGTTACAGGAGTAGTGTATATCGTATGCATCTCAAACGATTACTTCACTCATCCCGCAAGCGTAAATTATCCATGGATGTAACTTTCCGATGCTCAAAGACACCAACATACTTACCTTTATCTCCTGCATCTTACTAGTTTCTCTTACTTCGCTCATACTCTGAGATGTAGTAATGTCGATTTCGTTGCACATCTACTATAATTAATATTTTGTTTCATAGATCCTCTCCTCTCGTTCTGATACTGGCTGTGTGCTTTGGAAGTTTGAATATGTAGATTTGACGATCTTCCCTATTCTTATTTAACCTATGACAACCCTTATTTTTCTCTATGCTATTATATACTATATATTTTAATTCTTTTTCTTATAACTCTTGTTTCTTTTTTAGCTTTCTTTTTTTTCAACTCTTGTTATTATTTTTTTTTTTGTTCTTTTTAAAAGCTTCTCCTTAAATCTCTTATTCCTTTTAACTTTTAAATTTTTTATTGACTCTTATTTTTAAAATCCTCTTCGTTTATTAATCAACATTTTTAACATATTTTTTCTCTTTATTTTCATTACTCTTTTATTTTTTATCTTTCTTGTGAGTACTTTTTAACTTTCCATCTTTAACTGTAATCATTTATTAATTATCTTCATACGTTTCTTATTCTTCTAACTTTTTCTTTCCTTTACATCTTTTATTTATTTTTATTTCAAACTTCTCTTTACTTTAAAATCTCTATTTCTTCATTTTTATTCAATTATTCTTTTAAAAGCTCTATTTTTTCATTTTTTTCTTATAATTGTTATTATTAACTCTCTTTTTTCTAATCTGTCTTTATTTTAAATTTTCAAATTTCCATTATTCAAATGTCCTACTTTTTTTAAGACATTCTGTACCTTCGTACCTTGTATTTTATAAATTTACCTAATATTGGATCCACTGGGTTAGCTCCTTCGCTCATCGAATTTCTTGAAAGAATTTGTTGGACACATCTGTGGTTAAGTCCCCCGATTCCTGGGTCATAACCATTACCTACCTTGGACAGACTGATGAATCTAGGCGTGATATTCTTCATATCGATCTTGCTTCGGACTATAGTAATCATCGATTGCTCCACTATAGCGATATAATTCTATTGGACGAACGGAAAACCTGTTGAACTTATATGAAAGTATGGTTCGTTTCCGTGAAATAATAAATAAAATAAAATTTATTAATTTATTGTTTTTACAGAACCATGTATAAGACAAATTTTATTAGCGAAAAAGTAAATTAAAGAAAAAGAAAAAAAGAATTTTGTAAAAAAAATTGGAAAAGATGAATTAAAAAACGAAAGATAAGGAATATGAAGTCATCTAGAGTATAGACTAGATTAGATAAAAGGTATTAGCTGGTATAGCTAAAACGCGAATGGATTTACTTAGAGAGCTAAAATGTTGCATAAGCTTTTTTAAAAAAAATTCTAGATGTAATTCCAAAAATGGGATAATTCAGGTAACTTCTTCGTATGTTTCCACACAAAAATTTCATTTTCAAAATGTTTGGGTACCGCTTGGGAACGCGTCCATACAGAGGGTTGGCATTTTGTATAAGACATTTTCATAGAAATAGTAAACACATCATCAAAACTGAGCTAAATCGAGTAACCTCTTCTTGGTGTTGCCATACCCAAACTTTGGTTTTTCACTTTATTTAATTTTTATTTTGATCTATGTGGGGTATGATATTATTGATCTTAGACCAATATTAAATTTTTCTCTTATTGTTACTTAAAACAATTTAATTTACAGATATAAGAAGAAACTTTTGCTAAAAATGTCCACATATAGAAATGCAGAATAAAAAAAAAATGCAAGTACAAAATACTAAATAGCTCAGAAATATAAAATTTCTGACAAAAATTTTATAAGATATAAATCGTAGTTCATTTTATCTAAATTCCAGGATATGTCCACCAAAATGTGACTAGTAGAGGAGACAGCACACGTACAATATCCTTTAAAGCAAAATACTTTCTTCGCGCCCGAAAAAGAAAATTCCTTCGCGCTTATGTTTAAACATTCATGAATGCTTTACAAATTTCAAAAATTAGCTTCACAAAAAATGGGACAGTACCAAAGGAGAACTGCAAATACATATAACATTCTATCCGAAAATTTCGAGTAAAGGAAGCTGTGTTATTGAGCTCGTTAAGAAATTCATGCTTTTACGAATATTTTATGGGTTGGGTACGGAAAGACAAAATCCAGAGTGTTTAGAACTTAATTATATTTTAAAATATTCATAGACACCCTGTACTTATTTACATGTCCAATTCAAGTATTTCTTGTGTCCTAGCAATTGTTGCAAATGCATTTTCTTATTTACGTAGCACAGTCAATTTTATCGTAGCAGCTACAGTTCTTATACGAAAATGTATAATTGCAATCAAATGTATTTGTAATCAAGAAAAATGTCCAATTACGACCAGCACAGTGGTTTTCAACCATTATAAACTGAAAGACATCAGAGCACTTGTAAATTAAAACTAGAATAAAAGAACCTTCAAAGTTGAAATAAGTTGTTGTTTTTTTTTCATTTATTGAATCTTATACACAGAGTAACGAAATCCAGAAAGACAACATCCAGAGTCACGAAAATTCGAAAGAGACAAATTCGAAAGAGACAAAATCCAGAAGCAACAACATTCAGAAGAAATCCAGAAAAAAAATCTAGAAAACATATTCGCCGTGGATATCTTTCCTGGACTTCCTTTTTATTATAAACTATTATCAATATGTTTTTACATTTATTTAACAAAATAAACAAGAACAATAATTTAAAAAGCACACACTTCGCTCAAAACATTAAACAGAACAAATTTTCAAAATCGCATAAAATGCTAAAATAAAAGTCATGAGTACATTAATTTAGTGTTAGATTTATTGCTCAATTTCCTAAGAATGCACTGTCATCATAACTTTCACGATCTTCCCTCTTTACAAAATTTGTCCTCATATTTATTGCTTCCCCATTAAAAACTATTTGAATTTCACTTGAAACAACTATACCTATTTGCTCTTTTCTTAGTTCACTCAATACATTATACACACCGGTAATACTTAATTGGAAAGGATTTTTAAACTTCTGTTTCAAGCTTTACGAGGCAAATTTAATTCAACGTGCTCATAAATTGACCAGAACGATGGAGGAAAAAGAGGAAGGTATGCCGTCCGTTTTTAGCGTTTTTCTCAAAAACGTAATTGTCTCCTAAAAATTTGCCAATAGGAAATGAGGATTTGCAGTCTCCATTGGCTCGTAATACCTGGCTATTTCACCTGAAGGTGTAAAAGATAGCGCTTTCAGTTTTCTAATCTGTAGTGCAAATGTCTCATCACTGCCATATACCCAATCTAGCCGTGGTCTTTGAACGGCGCACAATGGGCCAAAACGATTTTTCGGTGACCAAAAATCGATTTTCATCATGTCATAGATTTTAAAAATTTTAATGACATTCGATAGTAAACTAAATATATTACTTTATGGTGTGGCGACACTTTTGTTTTGTTTAGTTGATTGATATTTTGCGATTTTAAGCATTTGTGTTGTTTTAAGTTGATATATAAAATGCATAGTATGCAATTTTTGTCACAACCTCGGGAGCAGTTGACTAATTTGTCGTACTTGTTATGGAAGTATGTTGAGAGTGATTGGTCAGGACGTGAAGTCCAAACTGCCAGCCTAAGCTGACAGATCACCCGATGACAGCGATAGCACAGGGCGGCATGCTAGCACCTCGGCTAAGGGTGGCGGAGAGTGTGGGGAGGTTCCCGAAAATACCTGCCGCTGTCACCACCCATAATCAAAAAAATCTTCATGCCTACTTGAACGAGCCAGCACACACTCGGTCCTGAAGGGACCCTTACGTCACTTACCTATGCTCCATTGAAGGCGCAGATGGCATGCCTTCCTGCCAAGCCCCATCCTCCCATCGACTTTGGGTGGCACAATCGTCCAAAGTCCCTTTGTTGACCTGTAGAAAGAAAGAGACTAGGCAAGCCTAGGCGACCCCGATCTCATTGCGACAGAGGGCTCCGGGATGTGAAGGAAAAGTAAAAACTCAGCCAATCATGTTTACGTTATAATCGTAGGTGTTTCCTTCTTACAAAAATGCTATTGCTTCCTATAATTAGTTTAATTTTAAATCGCCGCAACGTTCATGGCAAGACTAGTAGCATATGTTTAATTTTGCTTTTCACATTAAAACAAATAGAGCTAAGATTAATGAACTTCCTAGGGTAATAATAGAGTAAAGATAAATATCATTTAAAGAAAATAATTCCATATAAAAATATCTCGATCTTGCCCTGCAGCCATAATCCATAAATTTCGGCTTTTAATTTCAGACTAACTTATCGTAAGAAATTTTTCAAAATGTATGTACATAAATGTTTGAATGATAATGCATTTTTTTCTTCTTATCTACCCTTAACTAAACGAGAGAAATTAAATATTAAAATTCTTTTATATAAATGTTTATGCCAGTTTCATAGTCTCAAAAATATGCCGCATTATGAGGTGATTATCTAACATATACGTACGATGCGAGACGGAAAATGAATGAGAATATATTGTTAGCTGTTAAAAGATTCGAAGTAATTAAAAGATTCGAAGTAAGTAAAGAAGAAGTAACTTGTGCGCACAAATCCCCAACCTTATCTTGCTTTGTGTGTAGAATCACTTTTAAATATTAAAATTTAGTTAGTTTTAATTGCTGTAAAGATGACATAACCTTGAGGTAGGTATCTAATTTTAACAAGAACGTATGAACGTATTTCATGTGAGCATTACTGTATTCAATGATTCAAGATAATACCTAATAGGCCGATATAAATGAAGAAAAATCTTTAAAGCTTTTCATTATTCTCTCGATTCTGAGACAATGAATGCATGTATGTATATTTATCTCTATAATAACAGGTGCAGCCTGTGTACGCAGAGTGATAATTTGAACTCCCTAAAATGCTATCTGTATATTTGCTATGATTTACCAAAAAAAAACTCTTAAGCTATATTTATTTAAAATGATCTTTGCTGCACATTTAATATTTGGTTCCGTGCTTTTGTGCTTTTTTACTCTATTATTTTATTATTAAATTACTTGCTAATGGTACTTAGCTGTATTACCGCTGCAATTTACCCTTCTGTAAAGAGATGTTCTGGAGTTCCATTACTATTTCGGCGTTTACTTCCTAACATATTTGGTTGCTTGTTCTAGAGATTCTTGGTAGAAGAGATTATTTGATTCTCCAGGTAGAGATCCTTTTGCTTTATCTACATGCTATGTCCGAGTACTATTTTAAATGCTGATTTTGCTCCCAGTTTTATTTGTTGCAGCTGTTGCTGGTGAATATACTGTACTAAATGGTGTAGAATCATGGACGAATCTTGAACAAGCAATCCAGTTCGCACTGCCAACTCTTCGAGCGGTAGATACTTATACTTGAATCGTCATAAAACAGGCATCCATGAGTTCAACAGGGTTTTGCCTGAAATTGTGTTAGTGGTGTAACAATTCGCCCAGATGGCCGATGTACTTACAGTGTACTTACTGTCGGGATATTTTGGAACATGTCGCTGGAAGTGTACGAAAAATTTTCTCCTGGTGATGAGGAGAATATTTTTACGAATTAATAATAGGTTCTTGCAGGGTTAATGATTGTTTCGGACTTACATGTGGGATGGATTTCCACCGATGCCGTTGAAATTTTACGATCTGGCTGTCTTCACTTTTCACGTCCTTTCACCTTCACGTTTTTGACAAGACAAAACGATTGTCTTCTTCTTACTTGTCTTCAACGACATGTCACTTGAGCTTGAGTAAAGCACTACTCCCAGTCAGGGTGCGTTCGCTTTCCGCTATGGACAGCAGCCGACATACACGCTACAGTACGTGTAGCATATTGCTATATACAATACGCTACGACCATAACAGGGCAGAGTGGTCTGCGCCACCCATGGTTCCGACAACGCTGAAAAATGGTCGACTGAGCTAGCCGGTCTTAAACATAGGCCTCATCACTGCGGGCGCTCAATGTGTGTCTCGACCCACGACCCGATGCTTTCCTCATTATCAGACTCCACTTCTGATGACGCATCGCGGACACATCCCTGAAGTCTCGTCAGTCGTTGATCAGACTTCGACATCCTTCTCCGTGTGGGAAGCCACAGGTACATCGACAGGCTGGTAACCCAAAAAATCCGGCCGGTCGATGCCTCTATGCCTTTCCTCACCGAGATGCTGAGGAAGCCCTGCGATCAGCAACCCAAAGAACTGATAGCCAAGCCTTCCCGGCGCAACATCTCGCTCCGATCCCCGACTGGCGATTGTTCAGGGGTGTGTCTCCCAGGCGTCGTCGAAGTAGTGACATGTTGACAGCCGAATATGGGAATGGATTCCAACAGGTATATCGCCCACCATTGACGGGGCAATAGGAGGGCTGCGTGATATCCTATAGTTTACCAGTTAAGCTGGCTGGATGCCTTCTTAGGGCTACCAGGAATAGATCTAGTACTACTATGTCTGACGATTAACGAAATGTTGCAGCTGGACAGACAAGGAAAAATTTTCCTCCTAATGAGGCCAATCCAGAAGGGACTATAAAAGGTTATCTACTCATAAGCGGTAGGGGTGCTATGATGAGATTGACTTTCAACAGGTATATCACCCACCATTGACGGGGCAATAGGAGGGCTTCGCGATATCCTATAGTTTACCAGTTAAGCTGGCTGGATGCCTTCTTAGGGCTACCAGGAATAAACGACAATAAGTATCGACGATGTTTTCATAATGATGATCACTGCTTGATGTCTTTAGCGTGATAGACACCTAACAGTTTTCCCCGCAGATCCTCAAGCTCGTATAGGGAATTTCCTTTCTTGGCTCTGACTCGACATTTGACAAATTTCGGTTCCAGTTTTGCACTGGTCTGCTGCTGGAAATTGCTTTGGGCAAAATTCCGTCTAAACACCTCTTGACCAACTTTGAACTCGACAGGTTTCGCCCTGAGATTGTAGGCTCGTGAACCCTGCTCGAATGCGTGTTGTAAGTTTTCCTGCACTCTCGCACGGATCAATCTCATTTTGTCTTCTGCGTCCACTCTCAATGGCTCATTAAGAGTTCCAAGGCTCCTCACGATGGGATAGGAGCTGCCATGTTCAATCATTTGTTGACCGAAGAGTGTTCGATAGGGAGAGAAACCAGTTGCTTGATGTAAAGAGCTCCTGATGGAACTAGCTACATGGCTTAGTTTCTCATTCCATCTCGTGTGTTCCTTCTTGATATATGCTCTAATCCCCGACAATAGAGACCTATTTACTCGCTCTGAGGCGTTTGCTTGGGGCGAGTGAACTGCCGTTCGCATGTGCTTCACCCCATATTTTTCCAGTAATCTGGTGAACTGAGTCGAGCAAAACTGGACTCCATTGTCCGAGACGATCATTTCCGGGACTCCGAACACGTGAAACACTTCAGTCTCAATGAATTGGCATACATTGAGCGTAGACGCTTTTCTCATAGGTTTGAGAAGTGGAAATTTAGAAAAGTGGTCAAGAACTATTAAGATGCAGGCGTTTCCTCTTACTGACCTAGGATATGGACCTAGAAAATCAATGTACAGCTTTTGCCATGGTCGTTCTGTCTCAGACTGGACTCTTATAGGTGGTCGTAAAATAGTATTAGGAGCCTTCGTTTCTTTACACACGTCACAGGCGCCTACGTAGTTTCTGACATCAACTGTCATTCGTGGCCAGTACAGATGTCTTCGCAGACGTTCCAGTGTTTTCCCTATGCCTCCGTGTGAAGCTAGTGGCGGATCATGAGCCCTTGAAATGACGTCGTTGACAAGCCCTCGTGGAATCCAAAGCTTCCAGGCTTCTTCTTCCTGAATAGGATCGCCTGTTCTCGGAACAGTCCGGATATAAACGAAGTCATCCCTGACGCAAAGATCTGGTAGTTTGCCAGAAGTTGTTTTAACTTTATGCCTCAGTTCCTCATATTCCAACGAGTTGAAATATGGCGAACTAAGGTCAACTTCCGGGCCAGGATCTTCGTTGGTGTTCAGGCTGTCACAATGAATGCGTGACAGCGCATCAGGGACGACGTTCAGGCTTCCTTTCCTGTGCTCAATAGTGAAGTCGAAGCCCTGAAGCTTCAGACTCCATCGAGCAAGTCTACCACTGAGGTCCTTTTGAGACATCAGCCATTTCAAGCTCGCATGATCAGTCACTATCTTAAACGGCATAAGTTCGATGAAGGGCCGGAACTTCTGCACGCTTAAGAGTGCAGCTAAACATTCTTGCTCTGTGACGGTGTAATTCCTTTGTGCTGAGTTCAACTTTTTCGAGACGTAGGCTATTGGCTTCTCGTGGCCATCGTCATATAGTTGAAGCAGCACTCCTCCAATACCTTGTTGGCTCGCATCGCACTGGATAACGAACGGTTTGGTGAAGTCTGGACTCACTAGCAACGGAGCAGAAGTAAGTTTCTTCTTTAAAAGATCAAGAGACGTCTGGGCTTCAAGTGTCCATTTGAACTGACTCGGGTTTTTCAAAGTGTCTGTAATGGAGGCAGTCACATCAGCATAGTTCGGGATGAACCGTCTATACCATCCCGCCATACCTAGTAGGCGTCGGGCTTGCCGAACAGTTTTAGGTGACGGATAGTCAACTATGGCTGAAATTTTGTCAGGGTCAGTTTTCATACCTCCTTTTCCGACAATGAATCCCAAGTATTTAGTCTCTTTGATACAAAACTTACTCTTCTCGACGTTGATAGTGAGGCCAGCTTTCCTCAAACATTCCGCTACACGGGCTAGCAGCGTGAGATGAGTATCGAAGTCTGAAGACAGAATTAATAAATCGTCTAGATAGACGAGAACGTTCTCACGAAGATCGAAAGGAATGACTTTATCCATGAGGCGACACATAGTTTGTGGAGAGTTACATAGGCCGAATGGCATCACT
Source organism: Dioctria rufipes (assembly GCA_963924295.1). Lineage (NCBI taxonomy): Eukaryota > Metazoa > Arthropoda > Insecta > Diptera > Asilidae > Dioctria > Dioctria rufipes. The sequence goes on from OZ002743.1 coordinate 126,534,720, forward strand.
GTGTACTGATAGAGAGGATGACCAGGCACTGTAAAAGCGGTCTTCTCTCTGGAATCAGCGTCCAGTGGGATCTGCCAGAATGCGTCTTTCAGGTCCAGGCTCGTTATGTAGTTTGCCGGAGGAAGTCGACTCAGAAGTGCGTCTATCTGCGGTAGCGGATAGGCATCCTTCTTCGTAACAGAGTTGACCTTCCTGGCGTCAAAACAAAGCCGGACCTTTCCAGGCTTCCTTACCAGAACAACTGGAGAGCTCCAAGGACTCTGGCTCTCCTCTATCACACCCAGCGATAGCATTCGCTCTAATTCGGCGTCCATCAAACTTTGCACTGCCGGCGAAACCGGATAAAAGCGCTGTTTTATCGGGGCAGCGTCATTCGTTTCAATCTTGTGAGTGACCAGTGATGTTTTCCCAAGGCCTAAAGAGGCGAAAGAGGGGAAAAGCTGTTTTGTGGCTTCTAAGCGTTGCTGATCGAAACTAGAAAGGATGTGGCAGTCGGTGTCAGGGGTAGCTATTCCACTTGGATTCACTTCTGCGACTATACCCAGGACATCTGGAGCCAACCCAAATAGACGCCAGAAGTCTATTCCCAGATATAGTGCCTGTGTGAGCCCAGGAACCACGTAAAAACGCACGTTTTGGGTCTTACCACGGAAAGTGACGTCCAAGCTCACATGACCATGAACAGTCTTCATGGCACCATTAGCTACTTGGACCTGTGTCCGATACTTCTTCCATTCGACATCTGCTTCCGCAAGCTTCTCTAGAGCTCCCTGGCCTAGAATACTGACAGTGGCACCACTATCAAGTAATCCATTCTCAGTTCGCCCGAGCAGCTTTACTTCGGCGTACGGTCGAATGTCGTCTGGCATCGACACGGAAATCTGTGCCAATTTTTTTCTTTCTTGTTTCATCCGTCGACAGTATTCCCGCCAACGAACGGTTGATCGTTTCTTTTTCGGCCGCATATCCCGGTCAGGAAACATAATGTCAGCTAACTCCGCTACTGAGGAGAAGATTCGGTCTCTTGCTGCGTTATATTTCTGCAGACGCGTATGATACGGCGTCAGCGGATATAAAACTGGCTCACGCCCACTCGTCATCTCAGAGCTTGGTGGCCGTTTTAAAACAGAAATGACAGGAGGCCAAATCTCCTGCTCAGTAACTTTGTCGGCTACACGTGCGATAGGTGTCAATGGGACATCGAAGATTAAAGACTCTTCTAAAGAAGTGTCTAATAAGGTCATGGGCTCCCCAGAAGTGGAAATGGGAGCTTGAAGGTCTGTGGAGAAATCTATTAAGTTCTCCGCCTCTGCCAATGAAGTAATCGTACAATCCGAAGTTTTTCTGATATCACCAGAGTCACTGAATGATATCAGAGGACATAATAGGGAGTTATCATGAGTGTCTGCTACTGGAGCGGACTTTCCTCCTTGTTCAGAGCTTGAACTGGGGAGTTCGTTGTCATTGCTGCTTGCGACGTCGACGCTGGTCGGAAAGAGGTGTTGGTATTCCCGACCCGTCTCTCGTTTTTCTGTCTGCAGTAGCGACAATCGGGCTTGAAAACATTCTTGCGCCCGCATCCATAGCAGAACACAATTTGTCTCTCTTGTCTACAATCTTGATAAAAGTGACCGGACTGATCACAGTTCCAGCATGTGATAGGGTTTTTTGCCGAAATACTAGCTATATCCCCTATGCTGTTGTCATTGCCTGTCGCTAATACCAGTTCAGGGTCTAAAGTTGGAAAATGGTCGACTTCGTGCACCCGTTGGTTCCGGTACAGGTTCCAGCCGCCAGCTGTCGCAATGCGTGTCTGCATAGCTTGGATACGCGTGACCAGCGATCTCAGCTGTCCTATCGTATCAGTAGGATGCAAGCATATCTTTTCTTGAATCTCTGGCAAGAGATTCGATTTGACAATCTCCAGAAATTCTTGGTCTGGCATAGCATTCTGTAGCTGATCGCGCAGCAACCCCAAATGGTGGTGGTACATTGCGAACAGTTCACCAGGCTTTTGTTTTCTAGACATCAGTTGGAATCTAGTCTTCAGATCATCTTTAGGCGTCCCCCATTCGTTATACAATCCCATCTTGATGACGTCCCAAGTTGGAAATGGATTTTGACGTAGTACCGACCAATACCAGTCCTTCGCTGGTCCTGTCAGTAGTGTAAGCATATTTCTTACTAACAACCCAAAATCCCCTTCTAGAGCGGAGTGCGTATGCGCTTCGACTCTGAAGATGAATTCGTCAACTGATAGTTCTGCGTTATTCCCATTATAGGTCAGGTTCCATCTCCTTATTGGACTGCCTGATCGTCGGTATCCTACATTAGCAGGAACACGCATAGGTGGTGGAGGGGGTTGAGGTGGTTGAGGTGGTAAAAAGTTCGGTCTGGACTGATTTGCAGGCTGACCAAAAGGTTGACCAAAAGGTGGTGATGGTCTTGGAAATGATTGCCTTCCCCTATTGGGGAAGTCGTTTGACGGCCTCTGGTTACTCCTGGACGAACTAGGTCTCGCAGAGCCTACTGGCGGCATTGATGCTGCTACTTGTTGTCTGATATCGTTTCCTAACTCAGACCGCAAAACATTTAAACCCTGCTGGAGACCTCGGTTTATTAGGTCTTCCATCTTTATGCTCAAGCCTGCTATCAGCGCATCCGTAGCAGCTGAGGTGTTGTGGTCTTGAGCTGTGCGCGCTGGAATATCACGTCGAGGACTCGGGTTTACAAAAGTCCTTGAATGTAAGTTAGGCATTCCTGGAGACAAGGATCGTCGATTCGAAGGTGGTAAGTCAAAGTTAGGCAAATCAAAGGTTGGCAATGAATCGCGCCTTGTCGATTTCGCGGGCTTCACCTTCTTCGGTCTCTTTGGGATTGCACCAGAATATTCACTGAAGTCCTGTTGCGTAATGTGACGTCGGCAGTTAGGACAACTAGAATGTTCACCTATCCAATGCTGCAGGCATGCCTGGTGGAAAATATGCTCGCATACAGTCATGACCGGCTTCCGATCTACTGACCAGCTTGCGTCCCGGCAGATAGAACATGGTTCAGGCAGCATTGTCCTACCGTTTGTCGCTGGAGGTGGTGTCCTCACTGTAGCCATAATGAATTTAGACGTAAGTCAGGTAAAAATTGTCAAATCCGGGTTTAGGATAGTGATCCCAAAAAAAAAAAATTCTCGAAGTTTACAGGTTTGGAAGAGACACGCTCTTCACAATGTGATGATGGCTAAATACTACTTTAAAGTCGAACGCTTTGGGCGAGATACTCAAATTCAGACAAAAGTTTTCCCAAACGTTCGAAGAAATTGAAAAAAATTTAGAAAAACAAGGATTCGAAAAGTTAATTAAAGCTTCTCAAATCGAGATAGTGTAAAGAATGAATTCCAAGACAAAAACCAATGTCGGGAAGCGTTAACAGCCTCGTCGAATAAAAATCTTCAAAAAAAATTCTGAAAATTACGAAGGATCTAAAAAGATCACGAAAACAATTCAAGCGTTTCAAAAAAAATTCTTTAACAAAGATCATCCAATTTCTCCCTCACCTCCCGAAGCTAACTCTCACATAAGAGGTCAGGTCGCTCTCTCTCTTCCAAGGTCAAAAACAGGATACAGGCAAGTGACGTGAGTGGTGCATGAAAGATTTGGTTGGGTTCCCACAGAACTCTGGGAAAAGTCAAGTTGGAGGTGTCAAAGGCTGAGAATGTTACTAGAGATTCTTCAGCCAGGCAGTTAGCAGTATGCCAACTCCTGATTACTGAAGATCTCCAGCATCACTCCCACCCTCAGAGAACTCTTCCTCTCCTCTTCACCGGATCCTCATGTCCAGATAGCTCGCCAGCTGGGCAGAGTCATGGATCTGGTCAACTAATTAGCTGAAAGCCAAAAAGTCGTCTCACAGACTCATAACTCTGTCCAGCCAGTTGGCCAACAGAACAATTGTCCGCGAGAACACAATCCAAAAAAAATTTGTGAGGCCACCTACCATTTCCATGGCAGAAGGCCAGCGGGAAAGATCAATTTAAAAAAAAATCAACAAAATTCAAAAAATTCAACAACTGTTCAGGCTTGAGGCTTGACCGAAGTCAAACCTAGAGTCGAACTTCAACTTTCAAAAAATTTCATTAAAAACTTTACTTTACTTTAATCAAAAAAATTCAAAATATCAAAGACTTCCAATAAAACTTTCAAAATATTACGTTACTTTACAAAAAATTTCCAACAAAACCAATTAGACTCAGGTCCACATATAACTTCTACTGGATGTGAGACTTGAGGTCAATCAACTAGCAGACACCAGATGATCATCTCTCTCAAAGTCTCAGTCCCCAGTAAAATTTATATTTAGACCACCGAAGTCTAACTGAGGTGGCCCCACGTTGGGCGCCATTTTGTTATGGAAGTAACAAATGGACGCGCACAACGTATCATAACTAGAAGAATGGACAACCCTTTCGAACAGAAGGTTCACGTGAAGCCGAGTACTGATGTTATCCCATCTCCACTGGATGTGAGACTACCGAGTCAGACAATTAGCTGAAAGCCAGATGTCCATATCTGCAAAGCAATCTCAGTCCCCAGTAAAGAGGTCTGATGTACTCAAGATGTTCGGGCCCCACGTTGGGCGCCATTTTGTTATGGAAGTATGTTGAGAGTGAATGGTCAGGACGTGAAGTCCAAACTGCCAGCCTAAGCTGACAGATCACTCGATGACAGCGATAGCACAGGGCGGCATGCTAGCACCTCGGCTAAGGGTGGCGGAGAGTGTGGGGAGGTTCCCGAAAATACCTGCCGCTGTCACCACCCATAATCAAAAAAATCTTCATGCCTACTTGAACGAGCCAGCACACACTCGGTCCTGAAGGGACCCTTACGTCACTTACCTATGCTCCATTGAAGGCGCAGATGGCATGCCTTCCTGCCAAGCCCCATCCTCCCATCGACTTTGGGTGGCACAATCGTCCAAAGTCCCTTTGTTGACCTGTAGAAAGAAAGAGACTAGGCAAGCCTAGGCGACCCCGATCTCATTGCGACAGAGGGCTCCGGGATGTGAAGGAAAAGTAAAAACTCAGCCAATCATGTTTACGTTATAATCGTAGGTGTTTCCTTCTTACAAAAATGCTATTGCTTCCTATAATTAGTTTAATTTTAAATCGCCGCAACGTTCATGGCAAGACTAGTAGCATATGTTTAATTTTGCTTTTCACATTAAAACAAATAGAGCTAAGATTAATGAACTTCCTAGGGTAATAATAGAGTAAAGATAAATATCATTTAAAGAAAATAATTCCATATAAAAATATCTCGATCTTGCCCTGCAGCCATAATCCATAAATTTCGGCTTTTAATTTCAGACTAACTTATCGTAAGAAATGTTTCAAAATGTATGTACATAAATGTTTGAATGATAATGCATTTTTTTCTTCTTATCTACCCTTAACTAAACGAGAGAAATTAAATATTAAAATTCTTTTATATAAATGTTTATGCCAGTTTCATAGTCTCAAAAATATGCCGCATTATGAGGTGATTATCTAACATATACGTACGATGCGAGACGGAAAATGAATGAGAATATATTGTTAGCTGTTAAAAGATTCGAAGTAATTAAAAGATTCGAAGTAAGTAAAGAAGAAGTAACTTGTGCGCACAAATCCCCAACCTTATCTTGCTTTGTGTGTAGAATCACTTTTAAATATTAAAATTTAGTTAGTTTTAATTGCTGTAAAGATGACATAACCTTGAGGTAGGTATCTAATTTTAACAAGAACGTATGAACGTATTTCATGTGAGCATTACTGTATTCAATGATTCAAGATAATACCTAATAGGCCGATATAAATGAAGAAAAATCTTTAAAGCTTTTCATTATTCTCTCGATTCTGAGACAATGAATGCATGTATGTATATTTATCTCTATAATAACAGGTGCAGCCTGTGTACGCAGAGTGATAATTTGAACTCCCTAAAATGCTATCTGTATATTTGCTATGATTTACCAAAAAAAAACTCTTAAGCTATATTTATTTAAAATGATCTTTGCTGCACATTTAATATTTGGTTCCGTGCTTTTGTGCTTTTTTACTCTATTATTTTATTATTAAATTACTTGCTAATGGTACTTAGCTGTATTACCGCTGCAATTTACCCTTCTGTAAAGAGATGTTCTGGAGTTCCATTACTATTTCGGCGTTTACTTCCTAACATATTTGGTTGCTTGTTCTAGAGATTCTTGGTAGAAGAGATTATTTGATTCTCCAGGTAGAGATTCTTTTGCTTTATCTACATGCTATGTCCGAGTACTATTTTAAATGCTGATTTTGCTCCCAGTTTTATTTGTTGCAGCTGTTGCTGGTGAATATACTGTACTAAATGGTGTAGAATCATGGACGAATCTTGAACAAGCAATCCAGTTCGCACTGCCAACTCTTCGAGCGGTAGATACTTATACTTGAATCGTCATAAAACAGGCATCCATGAGTTCAACAGGGTTTTGCCTGAAATTGTGTTAGTGGTGTAACAATTCGCCCAGATGGCCGATGTACTTACAGTGTACTTACTGTCGGGATATTTTGGAACATGTCGCTGGAAGTGTACGAAAAATTTTCTCCTGGTGATGAGGAGAATATTTTTACGAATTAATAATAGGTTCTTGCAGGGTTAATGATTGTTTCGGACTTACATGTGGGATGGATTTCCACCGATGCCGTTGAAATTTTACGATCTGGCTGTCTTCACTTTTCACGTCCTTTCACCTTCACGTTTTTGACAAGACAAAACGATTGTCTTCTTCTTACTTGTCTTCAACGACATGTCACTTGAGCTTGAGTAAAGCACTACTCCCAGTCAGGGTGCGTTCGCTTTCCGCTATGGACAGCAGCCGACATACACGCTACAGTACGTGTAGCATATTGCTATATACAATACGCTACGACCATAACATACTTTTAGGCATGTATTCTGACATTAATTCATGCAAATTCATTTTAGTTTATTTTATGGTTGATGAAAAGGATAAATCAAAATGAATATGGTGAATATAAAAGTACGAGTAATTTTAGGTGAAATGTCAAAATATGTGACTAAAATATACGCCTAAGCTACGACAAAGAGATCAGAATCACCCCCCAGTTGAGTGTGCTTTCGTTTGATTACAAACACCGCTGCAACCGCTACATTTAAGTTCTAGCAAAATATACTTTGAGATACCTTGCTGAGTGCAAAATGGTTTTAGCTAGGTAGGCGAAGAAAATTTTGTAAATCATAAAAGATAGGTTTTTCTTTGTGTCAATTAGTTTTTTCTGAGTCGATGTACAACAAGCGAAAATACTTATAAAAGATTTAATAAATTGGAAAATAAAATAATGAAGATTACAGGCCAAATATTTACAGAAACGGATTCTCAAATTACAGAAAAGGACTTACAAATTACAGAAAAGGATGTCCACATTACAGAAGCGGATTTGACTTTACAATATCTCGACTTCTCTTTTCTGTAAGAGTTTTGTGCTGTTGTTCTATACTCATCTCAAACTCTACTACTATTAGTCTTTCGATATATTCAATACTTTTGCAAAATACCTATCATATCAGCTACGACTGGAGACTGTTGGTTATTAACAGCCATTGGTGCTGCCATTATAGTAGGCAACATTAATTCTGCCTAGGTTTAGCCAACTTAATAAATACATCGCCGTTTGTCATCCATCAAGTTTTAACTCATACCTGCAACCTCAAGATTCTGTGAAACTGGTGTCGAATACTCTGGTGACTTCAACTACAAGATACTAGTCGACGTATCTTATCACAAGCACAAAGAATATATATTAGAACAAATATTCTTTTACTAAAATGGCAACAATTGTTTTTTTTTAAATATTTAGTCCCTCTTTTTGTTTGGAATGGCTTATGTCAGGGAAAAATGTAAAAAGCAAAAATTACAAAATGGATTGCGATACGTACTCCTGTTTGCAAAATGTGCTGTTCCACAGCGGAAGCAGTTAACTGAATTAGAAGAATCACAAGGCTTAGCGTTTTGGTTTCTTCCCTTAGCTTGATGTTTGTGAATTGGATCCCAATTATTCCAATTTTCACTTTTTTGTTTGTGTTGAATTGGTGTCATTTTTGCTTGCTCACAGTTTTGACGTTTGGATACTGCATGCGTAGCTCTTGTTGGATTCTGGAACTCAACTAGCTGAAGAGATTTTTCTTGGGCTAGTTCGAGACTGCATGCTGTCTCAACTGCCTTTTCAAATGTAAGGGCCACAAACGAATTGGTTGCGTAGCGCTGTAGATAAATATATATGTCCAAAAATTACAGTAAATTGCCATTCTGCGTACTGCCGAGATGTACTCATGTAATGTTTCACCTTCCTCCTGCGTTCGATGGTAGAACTTGCATATTTCAGCAAACTGTGGGGATAGCCAACGCTTCGCTGTCCCACTCAAGCTATCTCTGTCCTCAATCCTATCATATCAGAAGTTGAGCTAATAGAAACTAAATGCGTTATTTATTATAATTTTATTTAGGTATAAATATTGTCTCTTTATTATTTCCCTGTGCTTCTTTATTTTATCTTTTTTTAACAGAGGCTTTGAAGTAATTTTATTTTTGTTAATTGGCGTAGTAAAACAATGTTAGTCAACTGACTACAAGACTAGAACATTTTACAATCACATGCTTTTATCCTACAGCTACTATCTTTACTTTTCGCAAATCGTCAAGTACTTCCTTGATAGTCATATTAAACCCTACAAATTCTCTGTGACCCGCCAGGCGCAAAGTCGCCCTATATACCGCCATAGTACTCTCCCACCAGCAAAACCTTAGGTTTTAGCGATATTTAGCAGGCGGCTTTGTGATTCGTCCCGCCCGAGTAGCTTGTTGTTATATAACAGTATTTCCATCCGGGCGGAACCTTATCCTCCTCTGAGTCTGTTCGGTCCTGTAAACTGTTGACGGTTGGGTTTCCTGTGTATAATCTGGTCGAATTATGTATGAGGGTAAGAAGTCTCCAGACGCTGACTGAGAGCACTTCGTTGTATCTGAAAGGTCCAATTGTATCGGCCTAAAGGAATTATTCGTGTTAAAATGCTGGTCATTGTTGTCGCTGCTCAATGAGCCGGTGTCTTGTGGAAAAAGTCTCCAGGCGCTAGGTGAGAGCACTTCGATTTTGTGTTCAATGGTGTATGCCTGTAGGAACTATCCGAGTAAGAATTTTGGGCACTAATATTATTATTATTTGTTGTTTGCTGATGGATTTCACCAAAATAAGGCTTAAGGCGACTTACTGAAGTGTTAACCTCGCGGTTTCTTATTTTAAGCGCAAAGAAATTGCCACACCGTCTAATGACCTAATTTGGGCTCTCATAATAAGGTTGTAATGCACTCCTCACTGAGTCTGTCCTTAAGAAAATGTGAGAACACTTGACGATCTCTTTGAATGTGAAGAGAGAATGTTTAGAATGATTTGAAGCTGGGATCGGTCTTACGTCTGCGAAGAAATTGCATAAAGTTTTGACGTACTCTTTTTGGGGAAGACACTGTGAATTTTGGAAAAAATCGCCGGGGAGCCTCAAGCTCTCACCGTAATCTAGTTCGGCTGGCGTAGCGAGAAATTCCTCTCTGAGTACCGTTCTAAGGCCCAGCATAACTAATTGTAACGTTTTAGTCCAGGATCTTTCTCTATACGCCATCAAAGCAGCTTGTAGAGTCCGATACCATCTTTCCAGGAACCCATTTGCCTGCGAGTAGTAAGCCGTTGTTCGGTTGCGCCCAAAGCCCAATAATTTTGAAAGTTCAGAAAACAAAGCTGACTCGAACTGTGAGCTCTGATCGGTAATGATCTCCCGGGGTATTCCAAAACGAGCTAACCACACCTGACGGAGCGCTTCCGCCACTGTTTCTGCATTAATATCAACTAGCGGAAGTGCCGCAGGCCATCATGAGAACCTATCGATGATAGTGAGGCAATACCTGTATCCCTGAGATGGAGGTAGTAGGCCTACGATGTTGACGTGAATGTCCTGGAAAAGTCCAGACCAGTGTGGAAAAGTACCTAGGTTGTTACGAATATGCCTAGAGATCTTGCTTTGTTGGCAAGCCGAACAGGAGCGTGCGCAAATGATGCTATCTTTATTCATATCGGGCCAAAAATATCTATCTGTAATAATTTTGTTAGTGGATCGAATACTCGGGTGTGCTAAATTGTGCACTGAATCGAAAATTTGTTTGCGGAAGCTACGAGGTATAAAAGGCCTGGATTTACTTGAAGAATTTTCGCAATATAATTGTTTGTCCGTGCCGAAAATTGACAGCTTCTCGAATCCAAACTGAGAATTTTGAAGAATGTTATGAAGTTCTGCGTCATTACCTTGTGGCTCAGCGATCGCCGCAAAGTCTATGTAAGTAGGAAGGTTCAGTTCGTTCAGCGTTAAAAGCGCATCGGCTACGATATTTTCTTTACCTGGAATGAACCTAATATCTGTAGTGAATAGACTGACGAAATCCAAATGCCGCAATTGCCTAGGAGAGGCTTACTCTGGGTCCTGTTTGAAGGCGAAAGTTAAGGGCTTATGGTCGGTGAACAGGGTGAACCAACGGCCTTCCAGGAGGTAGCGGAAATATTTGTTCCCTATTATAAGTGCTGTACTTACATTCCGCGGTATTAAATTTAACCGAATAAAACCTAAATGGTGTCTACGGCTTCTTTTGACCAATCGATCTTTTTCAAACCCTCTTTTTTGGAACCTGTTAAATGATTGTTTAAGACTGCATTATGTTTGGTTGCCAACGGTAGAAACCGCCGGTAAAAGTTTACCATTCCAAGAAAGCGTCGCAATGGCCTTGAAATTTGGTAGTTTAATACCCTGTTCGGTGACCAAATGACCTAAAAATATTACTTCTCTTTGCAAGAATTTTGTTCAAGAAAGAATTTTTTGGGATTCTCCGGTATATAGCAGAAGCTAAAAAACCAAAGCTTGAAACTTGTCACCAAAAATTAATGGGTTGTGTGATGAAATAACAAATTAGAACATTTTTTAGCTTTTGCTATATACCGGAGAATCCCAAAAAATTCTTTCTTGAACAAAATTAAGTTTAACCCTGTAAAAAGTCCAAACGTAATCTGTTTCTTTGCAAGAATGTGCACTTTTCGACATTAATTATCAATCCCAATTCCTTTAAACGTTTAAAACTTAACTCCAGATGGTTGAGGTGCTCAACTTTAGATTCAGAGTCTACTAAGATGTCATCTAGGTAGACGAAACGAAAAGAAAATTCCCGGAAGATGCCGTGACTAATCTTTGGAAGGTGTGCGCCCCATTACAGAGGCGAAGCGTCATCCGAGTGAACTCAAAGAGACAAAATGTTGTGCATATAGCTATTTTTGGAATGTCTTTGGGCTCAATAGGGATTTGGTGGTATGCCTTTTTTAAATGTAGCGTCGAGAAGAAGCTGGAGTCTTGTAAACGATAGGTGAAGTCGTGTATTAATGGAATTGGGTAGCGGTCTAGTATAGTACGAGCATTTAATGATCTATATATATTTAATGATCTATATATATAATCGCCGCATGGCCTCCATTCACCGTTTTTCTTCTTTACTAAGTGCAACGGAGAAGACCAGCTACTGTCTAAGTGTCTGCAAATGCCTTGTGCCAAGAGAAATCGGGTCCTTTCTGAGCCACTGCTAACCCCTCTGGTGCGAGACGACCGGTAGCCCTTCGGTGATTATGTGGTGAGTGGTTGTATGCTTTACTGGGTTAGTAAAATTCATTTCTAAAGTAATAGTTTGGTATTTATATAATAAATTTTGAATTTCGGGGTTTATTGACCGATCAGAAAGTATCGAAAGGGATAGACAGTACGTCGAAACTTTTTCGCCACAAGGGCTTGAGGATGTGCGTGGTCAATGATAACTCTTCTTCTAATATCCACCAATAACCCGTAGTGACTAAGGAAGTCTGCACCCAAAATGGGTCTTGAAATATCCGCTAAAATAAAAAACAAGAGAAATATCGTTTTAAGCCCAAGTATAGAGTTAGAATTTTTAGACCGAATGTGTCGATTTTCTAGGAATTTGCTGCGGCTAACTGTATATTTGACTTTGAACGACGATCAATTGAAGACGCTGGAAGTACATACTGACACATCTGCCCCAGTGTCAATTAAAAAAAAAATATTTGAGGATTTGTCCAAAATGTGTAGACGGCTGTTTATAGCGCCGCTACTGCCCGTCGTCAATGGAAAAGGGCAATCTAGTTTGTTGCAAACTCCGCAACTGTTTTGCTATCCCTTGTTACACACTTTTTTTTGTGCGCAATTAGCGCGCCGGCTAGTTTGGAGATGGGCGTAGGAACCCGGATGGTTTATGGGCGCCACGTAGTTTTAGAGTCTACGAACTCTGACTATTTAGGACAAGGTGGGGAGAAATTTCAAACATGCATCGCTTAGTATAACGTTATAAATTTTATTGAGGTAAAGGTATCCACTTACTTCTGCCTACAATTACATGTACTGCTATATATCTACAGGCGTATCTACGTTAATTACGTGAAACCGCGGAAACAACAGAAAAATGCACACTGATTTACCTGACTACTAACTGTTTAAAAGAAACAGCGAACCATGCCTTAACTGACTAGTTCAATGACAAAAAAATAGCTGTTTCCACTTTGTTACACTAGTTAACAACGGGATATCTGGCTGACCTGGGATATTCCATCCACGGCGAAGGCTGCGCAGTTCCTACTAGGATTCCTTTGAATTAAATACACGAACTACAAATTTCTCTAACCACAAATTTCAAATTAACACGTGGAGTGTGGGGGCAGTATTTATCCGCGAACTAAATCTAGAAGCCTATCACAGCTAGATACCCGACGTACTTAAAAATGAATTTGTTACACATATATTTTATACTTATCTCTTGCTTCCGGCTCGTGGATTTTACTTCGGTTATGTTGCCGCCTCCCGCAATGAGATTGAGGCTCCTCTTCTGTTCTTTCTTATTTTAATGCTTTATTTTACTCCTTAACTTTATCAATGTTTTTTTTCTTTTTTGTTGCCCTTCCTTGTTCTTTTTTTCCTTCTTTTCCTTTTTACTATTCTCTAGGAATTAGCCCAAAAATCAGATTCGACTTGCACTTAACTATGGCGACCAAGAACTGTCTAGAAAAACTTGCTCTGCCCACACCGATCAACCTTTTCTGCTGCAAAAAAAAAACACACACGACCAAAAAATGACACCAGCCAACCCGATTTCCGACCTTCTCGTCTGTATCCCTCACTTCATACCAAGTTGCGTCAGAATGTGCCCTTCACCTATCAAAGCTGCTAGATCAGTCAGAAAGATCTGCTGGATTTCCTTTTTCTTTTACGAAATTCCCCTATTGGGGGAATTTTAATCAGTAGATTTTATTTATTTGCTATTATCATTTTAGATTATACTTTTAATGTTTTTTTTTTTTTGTTAATAATCTTGATACCATAAGCTCCCTCTTAGTATACATATGTCAAAATATTTTTAAAATTCGTTCTCTATGAAAACTTGAGTATTGATGTTCATTTTGACAACCGATTTCGGAAGTTGGATTTTTGGTGATAATAGCAATTTTTGTTTTTGTGTATTTGCCTTGGGCTGGGAACCATTCGACAATTATGTCGGGGATACAACGTTCGGTCGGAAACCATATCGTACCAGTCATGCTCGGTGTAGGAGAGCGAGCATCTTGCAAACCATGGAGAGGAGCGTCTAGCTCGGGTGAGACAACCATAACCAATCAATTAATTAGACTCGTGCCTCGGATAAATACTGCCTGATGCCTTCATATTACTTCCTAGCTCTAAGCAAAACTGCGCGACCCTGTCCGTTTGACATAATTATTATAATCTGCTACCGGAAATAATTCAATTGGCTTTGACTAATTCATTAAACAGCAATTACTTAAGTCTAAGGAAACTGTCTTATAATCCTAACTACTGACTATTCTGCTTCTTACATTATTATTACCATCCTCAGTTCAAGAAAAAGTTTATTATTATCTTCAGTTGAAAATTCCAGTGTTCCGTGACTTGAAAATTCCAGTGTTCCGTGACTTGAAAATTCCAGTGTTCCGTGACGGCATTGCCCCTGCAGTGCTTATGAGTGGGTGTGGTGCTAGAGATATACCCTCTACATGAGAAAAGTCCACCACATGATTGATTATCCCCAAGGTATCCGTAAGGTGTCTAATGATGCATTGTGTGCATTTCTGTAAGATAAAAGAAAATCTTTTGCAGCATCTTTTTTTTTTTAATAGAGTTAGGACCACACGATGGACATGTACACACAACATGTAATAAATTTCGTCCGTAGATCTTTCAGATTTAGCCAGATTTCTTAAATTTTCTAGGAAATTGTCTGCAGGGCGGGCAACCCGTAACACGCCCCCCTTTCCTACAGGAGATTTCATAGAAATCTCTAGTAAGTCCAGACTTACTACTACAGAATTACGTCCAATATTATGCAACTGTGTTAAAAAAACCAACACGTCTAAATTAATAAAATTAAATTCAGAGGTTAACGAATGAAGTTTTAGTAGATAAGGAAGAAGTGCAGTCGCAGAAAAAAATGATAAAACCCACTCCTAAGCATTCGACTAGCAAAATAAAGAAGAATATTTCAACTCAATCACGGAACCACAATCCAATCTTAACACCCTAGACCGCTTCAGTCGTTTCGCATTAGTGCCATCTTCGTAATTTTCCAAACAGTAGACAGAATGCTATTATTTTACATACAAAAGTAAAAAAAAGGAAAAGAGATCTTACCCGGCGACACCACTTCGAGTGAAAAAAAAAACAATGATAGTTATACAAAAGAGTATCAACCGCAGCGAACTTAAGCGGCTTGATAATACCCTGTAGTTGCCCAGTGAAGCTGGGTGGATGGCTTATTGGGCCGACCCGGAAAACTATTCTAAGTAATCGTAACTATCTTGGCTTGAATGATACACCTTTAGGTCCTTGGTATGCCAGATCCCTGCGTCCTTCCCCGCGCTATTTTGTAACTTGTATGTCCATGGAGAGACTACTTTTATAACCTTGAAAGGACCAATATACTTAGGGGCTAGCTTCGCACTGAAGAACTTTGAAGCGTCGGACAGGACATAATTTTTACGCCAGACCAAATCGTTTACGAGAAATTTCTGATCCCTTCGACGGAGATCGTAACTGCGCTTTGATGCCTGAGCCGCTTTCACTAGCCTTTCCCTTATATCTTTTCTTACCTTCTCCAGGGCACTTGACCGGACGATTGCATCGAAATTGCCTGTAATCCCCATCCGTTTATGCTCTTCACCCCGCGTTGCCATTTCTTTACCAAAATTCATGAAATATGGCGTCACTTTCATAGCCTCATGCGTAGATGTACGGATTGCGCAAGCAATTTTCGCTAAATAAGAATCCCACTTCTTGTGGTTCTCCGACACGTACGCTCTCAACATTGACTTAATCACTTGGTTTGTCCTCTCAGCAGCATTGGCCTGAGGGTGGTAAAGAGCCGTATAAGTGAGCTCGGTCCCGTATTCGACACAAAGGTTTCTAAATTCCCTGCTTCTAAATTGCGTGCCATTGTCACAAACCAGAATTCTTGGCGCACCAAAGAGTAGGATTACATGGTCTTCCAACGCCCTGCAGATTAGAGAAACACTGGCGGATCGTAGTGGGAAGAGCATCGGAAATTTAGTTAGCTGGTCGACAACAGTAAGTTATATTTATAACCTCTGTCAGAAACGCGGCAGGGGACCGATTAAATCTACATTTATTAATTCCCAAGGATTATTAACGACTGCGCGGGAAGCCATAAGGCCTGCTGGCTTCCTAAGCTCAGGCTTAATCGATTGACACGTAGTACAACACCTAATATAGGACGATACGTCAGCTTTCATTTTTAGGCCAGTAAAATTTTTTCACTAACCGGTCGTACGTTTTTTGTACACCCCCATGCCCTGCGGTGGGTATATCATGGGCCTTAAATATCAGTCCCTTTCTTTCTCGCTTCTGGATAACTTCTTTCCAATAGTCATTATAAGAGGCGAGGTCAGAATACCTTGGGCGGCAATGTTTCCACAGTCTACCATTCTCGACCTTCCAGTCTGGGTACCTTGAAGAATTCTCTGTTACTGCTTTCATCATTTTATTGTACCATTTATCCTCTATTTGAATATCTTGTGTTACACAATCGACCAGAGGCACAGAACGGGAAAGCCAATCGGGCAACAGGTGTTCCTTGCCTTTTCTATGAGTTATTTCGAACTCGTACTGTTGTAGACGCATGGCCCACCGCGCTAGTCTTTCCGGTAGGATCTTTCAGATTGTGCAACCAGACCAAAGAGGCATGATCCGTGATCACTGTAAACTTTGTACCCTCTATATAAGACCGCAACTTCTCTATTGCCCACAGTACCGCTAAACACTCACGTTCGGTCGTGGAGTAATTTCGTTCGCACCGGTTAAGTGAGCGGCTCAGATATGCGATAACTCTCTCTTGTTCATTAATCTGCTGGGTTAAAACTGCACCCAGGCCATATCCAGAGGCATCCGTATGAATAACAAAGGGATACTCGAAGTCGGGCAAGTTAATATCGGCGCACTCACTAAACAATCTTTGACCTTACGAAACGCTTGTTCACATTCCTCTGACCAAATGAATTTTCTTTTCTTCTTCAACAACTCCGAGATTGGAGTAATAAGAGTAGAAAAGTTCGGTACAAATCTTCTATACCAAGATATCATGCCAACAAATCTACGGACCTCAGAAACATTCTTGGGATTGGCGATATTTAGGATGCATTGGACCTTCTCAGGGTCCACCTGCAGACCATTTTCGCCCACCACGTAACCCAGATATTTAAGCTCCGGCCTACAAAAATCGCATTTGTCCAAATTAATCACTAATCCCGCCTTATGAAGCCTGGGTGAGAACATCTTCCAGAACCATTTTATGATCTTCAAAGGTCTGAGTTACAATAATCACGTCGTCAAGGTATACAAAGACTTTGCTCTCCAAGCCGCCAGAAAGTACTCGATCTATAAGCCTTTGCCAAGTAGCTGGGGAATTACTGAGCCCAAAAGGCATCCTTGTAAACTGGAATAACCCTCTACCCGGAACCGTAAAAGCAGTGTATTGCTTGGAACTCTCATCAAGTGGAACCTGCCAGAATGCTGACTTGATGTCCAATGAGGACATATATTTCGCGTCCCGAAGCTTATCTAACGTCGCCGACACAAATGGCAATGGGTACGCATCCTTTTTTGTAACTTTATTTAATTTTCTAAAGTCGATACAAAAACGATACTTCCCGTCCTTCTTTTTCACCATCACCACTGGAGAGGCCCAAGCACTGTTAGATGGTTCCACTACTCCAGCTTGAAGCATTTCATCTAGTTCTTTATCGATGACTTTTTGTATTGCGGGGTGCCACAGGATAGTATCGTTGTTTGATCGGCCGCGACTCTGTCTCAATAATATGCTCCACTTGATTTGTGCAACCAAGTCCAGTACCCATTTTAAGTTTGCATTGCTAATGATTTCCTCTAGTTCCCGCTTCTGCATTGGTTGTAGGTTCGACTGGCTTTGTAACGCATTTATTTGGTATTCTACTTCCCCGTCTACGAACTGCCAAGAATTATTCCTAAAATTAGCTTGAATGCTCATCTCTCTCCAAAAGTCACTCTTTTCGCTATCGTACCTCTGAGCTTTAAGTTCATATTCTTCAGTAGCTCCCATCCAGGACCTCCTACTATCGTCCGCGAAGCACCGGAATCGAGTAACCCACAAAATGGTAAATTAAAAATCACAACTTTTAAATGAGGACGCACATCGTTCTCTGCCTGTGCAAAGATGTAATCCAATAAAATGTTTAATGCGTTCCTACCGCTCCTACTTGCCCACTGTTCTTGGTTACCGTTTGAATCCCGTTTGGAGCGACCTTTCGCGGATTACTCGATCTGCCGCTTAGACTCGAGCTCCGTTGCCGTTTCCCGACACATATGGTGTCTCGTTTCTTACAGTATTATTCGGAGCCTGTCCATTACTATTGCACTGTGCGCATCTTGGACGGATTACCCCCGCCGTACCGCATCCATAACATCTTACGTTCTGCTTACAACCCCTAGCGATATGCCCAGGTTTGCCACATCTATAACATTTCCGCAGATTAGAGGGTCCAGGAACATTGTCTACCATTGTCACGCTTATAGACTCCGTAGCAACGTATGCTAGATCGGGTTCCAGGAGATCCTGATTTCGTCTCGATGGAGGTGGTACAAATGCCTCCACTGAACTTCGAATAGACTCTAGTTTTCTCCCCATTTCGACTAGTTCTTGGACAGTCTCAATATCTGTTAAACCTAATTGCGTCTGGTAAAACGGTGCTATGTTTCTTTTTAATATTCTTAGCTGTTGGTTTTCAGTCAAAGGGACCGTCAGCCGTGCGAACATATTCGACATCATAGCTGTATAAATACCTATTGTTTCCGCCTTACCCTGAGTACGCCTCTTGATTTCATCGAGTAAACGCTCGTCATAGCCCGCCGGTAAGAATTGTTTCTTCATTTCTAATACGAGGTCCGACCATGATTTAAATTGGGCCTTATTGGCTCTATACCAAATTAGAGCCGGCCCTATAAACAAATCTAGAACCGAATGGAAAAGCTGTTTTTTTGTAACCCCCCTTGCTTCTGCCAGCTCGTTGACCCGCTCTAGGAAGGAATTCAAAGATTGCCCAGGTTCTCCTGAAAATTTAATTTCCCACTTAGATACCGAAACTCTACAGTAACTATTACTAATGACTTTAGCCGGCATCGACAAGTCTGCATTACTATCAGAAGACTCACTATCGTCTCCACCACCATCTGCTTTCATATGTAATGAGCCTAGTGCTACTATGATTTCAGCTCGGAGCCGTGCCTTTTCCTGCGTTTGTTCATCCCCCTCAATTTCCATTCTACCAAGCCTCGCTAAAGCCCACTCGAGTTTCGTTAACATTTTCTTGAAATCTGGCGAGCCTGAATCGCCTTCGAAACTATCCAGCAGTCCCTTAACTTCCTCAATTTTAGCTTTAAGAGCCTTTACATCATCCTCATATGCGTACGGATAGGGGCTGACTAGCGTAGGTCTACCCTCCTTTTCTATTTTCAAGGCCGCGCGCAGCTGAATTCTCATTTCATCTACTTTTCCAATGGGCAGACCTCTTATCTTCAGTTCATACCCAAGCTCTTCATTACTCAACCTATTGATTTCCATTTCCACTACTTACTCACACGTAGCTATAGAAAACGAACCCCCAGGGTGGATAAAAAAAAATAAATTAAATTGGAAATGCGTCTTATATGAATGGTAATACTTCATAAGTGGTGTAATGATAACAAAAAAAAATTATAAACTTAAGTACTCAGCACATTTGTATTGTTTTATGTATGCATTCATGTATACTCTTATGTAATTATAAAAATAAAATACTAGAAATAAAAAGAAGTGTCTTATATGAAGGGAGGTAACGAAACACCAACCCAAAACTTCCGTAGTACGCTCTTCCTTATCTGAGCAGGATAAAGGACATGACACTCGATCGAACTTTGCCACAACGTCGTAACTAGGTGGCTACCAAAACACAGTCAAGTCCAGGGTGACCTGAACGATATAGCCCTTCCTACACTTGCGCCCCAAATACCAGAACGCCTAAATACCTGATTAAGTTCTATAGGGATAGTTCTACCGATTAATGATCAAATGTAAAACAATGAACTAGAGTGGCGGAAAACGAAAATTAATAATGTGCCCTATGTGACACCACACTACCAGGCTTAAATCAAACCTCTTGACCTCGATTCACGGTATACAAAACTCACAGATATTTTTAGGTAGCCGTTAACCGAAAGAAGGACATAGCTGCCTATACGGTTTGAATTCGCAAATTAATGCCCGTTCATCTATTATTCTCGCCACACTAATTATTCTATGTAGACTACATAAAAGGAAATCTACAAATATCCAAATCAAACTACATCAACCCCCCTGGAGAAAGAGAGGCACTAATGTATGTTAGGCATGTACACATACATGCCTATATAGCGACCTAGAGTTCACTTTATCTGTGTCAGTCCAAATCCCGAAATTCAATTCCAGGTATTCTGCGAACCCGTGCGTAATAATTCGTACTACAATCTTTCCGGTGGACTAAAAAAGAACAACACCAAAGCGAATTCTCCGGAACTAGGTTAAATGTCGTCGTAGGTGAATAACCAGCAGGCTTGAATTTATATCAGTTGGGACCCTCAATAGCAGAACTACTATTACACTTATAGGCATGCGTCATGAACATCTGGTCTCTTTTGTTGAATTTTATTTTACTACCTATCGGCCGTATTTTTTTCCAATTTTTCCCCGAAGGGTAGGCGTCTTACTACCTGCGCACTAATCCAAAAAAAACCTGCCTTTGATAAATGGGGATAAACACAATTTATTTATTATTAAGGTTGAGAAAAGGAATGCTGCCTCTAAAAGTGTGCAGTACCTATGATAAAACACGAGTGTTCTTACGTATAAAAAAAAATATTGGTAAATCTGAAAAGGATTGAATACAATAAAAAGAAGAATTTATATAAAATGTATGTATGTATATATATATAGATATTGAAAACACGCGTGTTCTTACGTATAAAAAAAAATATTGGTAAATCTGAAAAGGATTGAATACAATAAAAAGAAGAATTTATATAAAATGTATGTATGTATATATATATAGATATTGAAAAGTAATGTAAACTAATCTACTGCAGCGCACTACCTGACTGCCTGCCTGTAAATCCACTCCACGCTATTGTTAATTGATGACTAACCAATAATCGCCAGTGGTATAGCATTTATATTACTTGAGGATAACCACCAACTTTACTGGCTCGAAACAAATTCAATTTCCTTTAACGACTTAAATTTTTGCCCTTATCATTTTCCGTGTTCACTGAGTAGTCAACGTTGCCCGCACTGTTTGATAATTCCCCACGTCCTGGATTGCTTAAAGCTGTTGAGTTATTTAGTTTGCTAAGATGGAGGTAAGTAAATCCTATATCTTGTTATATCATTCACGTCGGGCCCCACGTTGGGCGCCAAAATTTGTTACACACTTTTTTTTGTGCGCAATTAGCGCGCCGGCTAGTTTGGAGATGGGCGTAGGAACCCGGATGGTTTATGGGCGCCACGTAGTTTTAGAGTCTACGAACTCTGACTATTTAGGACAAGGTGGGGAGAAATTTCAAACATGCATCGCTTAGTATAACGTTATAAATTTTATTGAGGTAAAGGTATCCACTTACTTCTGCCTACAATTACATGTACTGCTATATATCTACAGGCGTATCTACGTTAATTACGTGAAACCGCGGAAACAACAGAAAAATCCACACTGATTTACCTGACTACTAACTGTTTAAAAGAAACAGCGAACCATGCCTTAACTGACTAGTTCAATGACAAAAAAATAGCTGTTTCCACTTTGTTACACTAGTTAACAACGGGATATCTGGCTGACCTGGGATATTCCATCCACGGCGAAGGCTGCGCAGTTCCTACTAGGATTCCTTTGAATTAAATACACGAACTACAAATTTCTCTAACCACAAATTTCAAATTAACACGTGGAGTGTGGGGGCAGTATTTATCCGCGAACTAAATCTAGAAGCCTATCACAGCTAGATACCCGACGTACTTAAAAATGAATTTGTTACACATATATTTTATACTTATCTCTTGCTTCCGGCTCGTGGATTTTACTTCGGTTATGTTGCCGCCTCCCGCAATGAGATTGAGGCTCCTCTTCTGTTCTTTCTTATTTTAATGCTTTATTTTACTCCTTAACTTTATCAATGTTTTTTTTCTTTTTTGTTGCCCTTCCTTGTTCTTTTTTTCCTTCTTTTCCTTTTTACTATTCTCTAGGAATTAGCCCAAAAATCAGATTCGACTTGCACTTAACTATGGCGACCAAGAACTGTCTAGAAAAACTTGCTCTGCCCACACCGATCAACCTTTTCTGCTGCAAAAAAAAAACACACACGACCAAAAAATGACACCAGCCAACCCGATTTCCGACCTTCTCGTCTGTATCCCTCACTTCATACCAAGTTGCGTCAGAATGTGCCCTTCACCTATCAAAGCTGCTAGATCAGTCAGAAAGATCTGCTGGATTTCCTTTTTCTTTTACGAAATTCCCCTATTGGGGGAATTTTAATCAGTAGATTTTATTTATTTGCTATTATCATTTTAGATTATACTTTTAATGTTTTTTTTTTTTTGTTAATAATCTTGATACCATAAGCTCCCTCTTAGTATACATATGTCAAAATATTTTTAAAATTCGTTCTCTATGAAAACTTGAGTATTGATGTTCATTTTGACAACCGATTTCGGAAGTTGGATTTTTGGTGATAATAGCAATTTTTGTTTTTGTGTATTTGCCTTGGGCTGGGAACCATTCGACAATTATGTCGGGGATACAACGTTCGGTCGGAAACCATATCGTACCAGTCATGCTCGGTGTAGGAGAGCGAGCATCTTGCAAACCATGGAGAGGAGCGTCTAGCTCGGGTGAGACAACCATAACCAATCAATTAATTAGACTCGTGCCTCGGATAAATACTGCCTGATGCCTTCATATTACTTCCTAGCTCTAAGCAAAACTGCGCGACCCTGTCCGTTTGACATAATTATTATAATCTGCTACCGGAAATAATTCAATTGGCTTTGACTAATTCATTAAACAGCAATTACTTAAGTCTAAGGAAACTGTCTTATAATCCTAACTACTGACTATTCTGCTTCTTACATTATTATTATCATCCTCAGTTCAAGAAAAAGTTTATTATTATCTTCAGTTGAAAATTCCAGTGTTCCGTGACTTGAAAATTCCAGTGTTCCGTGACTTGAAAATTCCAGTGTTCCGTGACTTGAAAATTCCAGTGTTCCGTGACTTGAAAATTCCAGTGTTCCGTGACGGCATTGCCCCTGCAGTGCTTATGAGTGGGTGTGGTGCTAGAGATATACCCTCTACATGAGAAAAGTCCACCACATGATTGATTATCCCCAAGGTATCCGTAAGGTGTCTAATGATGCATTGTGTGCATTTCTGTAAGATAAAAGAAAATCTTTTGCAGCATCTTTTTTTTTTTAATAGAGTTAGGACCACACGATGGACATGTACACACAACATGTAATAAATTTCGTCCGTAGATCTTTCAGATTTAGCCAGATTTCTTAAATTTTCTAGGAAATTGTCTGCAGGGCGGGCAACCCGTAACACCCTATAACTTGTATTGCTCGGCTTTTAAATTTTGAAACTACAGGGGGAACGCAGTTCTTAGCCCACTCCCCAAAATTTCGCATGATACCAGCAATATTTGTGTGGCATTTTGGCGTCGCTATTTGAAATCTGTGCCCGCGGTTGCGACTTACGTGCTAAATGGTATCTATGGGAGCTATTCCTTGAAGCTTCTTGGTGGCAAATTGGAGACCTTTCGATTAATTCCTCCAGGTTTCTTACTCTGCTAGCCAATTGTTCGACAACCTTCGAATCTTTTGTGGAAGGATTAATGGTAATCCTCTATCCGAGTATTGACTTCTGCTATTTTGTCGCCGCAGCTTGCTAGTTCCTCGAGCTTCCCGTGATTACAGGCTAAAATAGCCTGCATCTGCGGTGGGAAGCGTTGCAACCAGAGAGACTTCAAGATTCTATCTCCCAGCTTCAAACTATCTAGAGTTCGCATCTAACGCAAGGGTTTTCCATTACCCAAGGACAGCTCAGTTAATAATTGTTTGATTTCTTTTTCTTCGCTATCAGATAACCGAAAAGTCAACACTTCCTTTAACTTAGAATATTCCTCCCCCTCGGGAGGAGCTGACACCAATTCGCTGACCAACCTAACGACGTTCTCATCGAGAGCTCTGAAGGCGTAAAAAACACAGTTTCTTGCTGGTTTATTCTAGCAACAGTAAACTGTCCCTTCAACTGAACGAACCACAACTCCGGCGATTTTTTCCAAAAAGGAATATTTTTAATTGCCACAGAACTAATGCTTATTGACCCTGACTCTGCTGGGTCGGCAGTGGAATGACCATTTGTGTCTTCTATGAGACCTGAAATGGTATTTATATTACGAGCCTGGATCGCCCCTGGAAAATCCTCGAGAGAAAACCAACGGTCTTCCATATTTTAACACCTCAAGTTGAGTAAGACCAAAAGGGTGAAATAAATTTAACACAACGAAGTGAGCGGAGAGTCCTTGGCGATTTGCGTAACGTTTACACTAGTGTACATATAAAGTGGTATCCCACCTCGGATCACAAATGTATATATATGTAATGGTAAACCAAATCAAAATCGAACAACAATAACTAAACAAATATTAACGCATACAACAAGAACAGTAATTGTTTTTATTGTATTAGTCTTGCAGTAGTTTATAACGTCGCTGGGCTTGCAGTAGTTGTTGCCAATATACAACTCAATGTATGCACGTCCTAATAGAGTAACCACAATATTGTTGTTTGCTGGAGCTGTCGCTTCGCCTCTTGGTATTTTTTTTTTCTTTTATCGTCAAGTAGTGTGGCACCAAATGCTGTTAGTAAGATTGTTCTGACTTGTTGTGTCAGAAGACGTGTTACCAACTGCGGTTGCTGCTGTTTCTAGTCTGTTGTTATACTTGGTTTTCTTGTTGTTGAAATGCTTCAGTATTTCTAGAGTATGCTGGGTTATTTGATGGGAGTTTGACCACTTCTTCCAAGCCTGAGTTCGCTGATTTATCTGAAAAGGGGCTGAAATTAATTGCGACAATGTTTGCGAAGTACAATTCGATAAAGGGGGTAAGAGCGAACGTACCAATTCTGGGCGTTTCGATGACAACAGGCCTGAAGTGGATCCTACAATGCCTGTATAAGAATTAACCCTTCTATCAATGTGTTTGCCGTAGATTGTATCTCGGCTGGGTTAATGTCACTCCCAATTGGTAAAGAGAGCCATCTGATGCTCGTATTCCTTTCTGTGGGGGTCACCAGTGTGAGGATAGCTAAGGCTTCGCTGTCCCACTAAAACTACCTCTGTCCTCAATCCTATCGTGCCAAAAGTTGAGCTAATATAAACTAAATGCGTTATTTATTATAATTTTATTAAGGTATAAATATCGTCTCTGTATTATTTCCCTGTGCTTCTTTATTTTATCTTTTTTTAACAGAGACTTTGAAATTTTATTTTTGTTAAATGGCGTAGTAAAACCCTACAAATTCTCTGTGCCCCACCAGGCGCATAGTCGCCCTATACACCGCCACAAATCTCCAAAGTTTGTGGGTAATAGTATTCTTCTCATAGCTTAATTAATTGTGTATAACTTTTTGTAGTTGGAGTCTCCGGCGCTAGGCTATCGCAAAGAATGTCGAAGGCGTCAGGTATAATAAAATGTAGCAAGTATATACTTTTTAAGCTTTCTTCAGTAATATTGAAAATGGAAAACGCTCCCTCTAACCTCTGTTGCTATCTATGGAATTTGCTTCTTGCTTCGTTGAAAAAGTCAATGTTCAGGTTGGCCGGCACTTATGCTGCGGATGTTCTCCTACGCCCATCGTAAAAATTTGAAAGCATAAAAATTGAAAATTAAATTACTGCCTCTCTATTTTGCAAGCACGAATTTTGTACGTTTGTACGTACGTAATCCTGTCTAATTATTGGAACTTATCGCATCTAGTGTGGTGTCCAGGAGCATACAAGTAAGTCCAGTGAGCACAGCTCTTCATGTAGGTATGTTGTATATTGTGGTTATGTTCAGCAATGACGTATGCATTGCATGTATATGATTGCTGTTTCATAGGCTCTATTTTGTATCCTCGTATGCTTTATGTTCTGTCATTACAAGTGGAATTTAGGTCAGTGCCATCTCTATTTTATTTTTGCAATATATAACAGAAATTCGTTTGCAGCATCATTCCAGTGGAGAATGAGGACGACACACTGGATAAGAAGGACACGAAACGGGAAAGTATAGATGTATAAAAAGTACCTACATTTGATAAAAATAACAAGTGAGGGCAATAAAGTGACTCACAGTGTATCTAGGTTATGTATCCAATATTCTATTTTCAGGTTCAGGCATTAAATAGGCGTGACGAAGCGTATGACACTAATTGTTAACATAACTTTTTTAAAACATCCTCATGTAGACACAGTTCGATTTATTTTTGATGATTGCGGATCACGAAATAAAAACTGAACTATGATGACCATGTTATATTATAGACAAATCGTCACAACCACATTGATATGTAAGTGAGAGCACTGAAACATACCACCAGACATAGTTTTCGCTTATCTGGAAAAGTGATTAAAACGAAAGAAACTATTAGGAACCGAAAGGAATATTTTGTAATTTTCTAAGAATACACCAGACTTATTAAATTGGATCGTAAGAGTGTTTGACCTGCTTATGACTTTAAAAAAGAAACCGGTCAAGGATATTTGTGTTCAATTAATCCAAATGATTTTCCTTTAAAAGAACTCCTCTAAATTTTTTTTTATGTAAGCTACTTATTGCACCAAGGCATGCTGTTATGACATTCCGTATTGCAAAGAGTTCCTGTTTTATAATAAAAAAACATCGTCTTGAAATACAGCTGTTTTTGCAAGCACAACGGACGAACCCTTGACTTGTTCCTATGGCTTCTTTCTTTGTTGTGTTCTAAGAAAAATTTATTGAACCTTTGGCACCAATTCTGTAGTCAAGAAAACTGCGGGACATACCTCAAATTCAGATCTGAAAGAAATATTAATTAGGAAATAAATAACTACTTATATCGAATTTAAATATTTGATTATTAAATTCTAATGAACCTACTTGCAGTATAGCTTATTCAAAACTCCATCATTTGTACAAATTTTGTACAGAATGTTTTCATTTCTTTTGAGCACAACTCCTGTGTGATTTCGTCCAGAAGTATTAGGCACTATTGGTATTCTGTTATATACTTGTTGTTGATTAGCGCGGATACTATCCGTGGTGCGTTATAAGTTAGTCTTGCAATAAGTAGCTCGTATATCTGCAAAAGATTAATAAAAGTATTTTTACGTAATTGTAACTAAAGAGTTTTAACCCGTAAGTAGGCGCATGAGGTCAGAGCAATTTTAACCTCTACAAAAATGTAGAACGCATTCTGTCTCGACCTTGTGTCTTACAAAAGCTTATAATCTTAGAACACTATTTTGAAAATCGTCGTATTCGCACCACTACAACGTACGCAGTGTTTTGTATTAGAGTGAAGTGTGACCCCATGCGTGAGGTAAGTTTTGTTAGGTATATCTATTAAAATTTCAACCATTTTATAATATTTTAGGATGAGTTCTAGCGAAAATAAATAAAAGGTATGTTGAGATTGTAGTTTTGAGGTGCCACAATTCTAATCCTTGTTCGAATAAAGACTGTTGACTACATTCAAATTTTTAAATGACTTCTAAAATATTATTATATTATATGATTTTCTAGCTGACGATACTAGTTTAATAAATATGATGCGTTGATATATTTCATTTGCTTATTTTATTATTTGCCTGTAGAGCCAGCCGGCATTTAATTAGATGCCGGCATTTAAGTAAATGCATATGCAGATAATGGTAAAAGAAAGATATCAATACGATTTTCGTTGAATGCCGGCATTTAATTAGATGACTAGGCTTTTAATTAAATGTCGGATTTTATTAGATGCCTACGACATATATATTATTAAAAATAAACTAAAACCTAAAAATATCCAATTAACGAAGTTTCAATTAAATTTATAAATACACAATTTATTTATGGCCCACCCTGTTGAATTATGACACACATTTTTACCGTGTTCTAAACAAGTTTGCGACACAAAAATAGAAAAATTGAAACAATATAAAGTGTGAAATTAATTGTAACTACTCCTCACGTTCTTTTATTTCACTCTGAAGTTTTCTAATAAGGGGAAATGGATTTGACAGTTTTTATTTCACAATTGAAAAATTTCGCCGTCGTGGACTAGAAATGCCAAATTGTTTTCTCAAAATTGTGTTTATCTTTAAATTTGTTGTGTTAATTAAATTAAAATTACTTTTCCAATATTTTCTGTGGTAGCTTTAATTAGTTTTGTAATGCAAAGATATTCAAAACAAAAGTAGGCTTTTGCCAGAAACACATGCGAAAACCACAGTGCGTAAAATGAAGCACTACACCCTCATTCACCGGTATATAAAAAACAACATGCTTGGTTTTGAAATATATATATATGCAAGCAAGAAGGTATATTTTTCTCTGTCACACACTTACTCAATTTCCGAAAAGCTAAATTTAATTCTTTAATTCAAAATGTGCGTATATTTTTTATTTTATTTCTTCAAGTGACGTCCTACTCTGGTATGGGTAATCGTAACCGACTTAAAAAAGGGGAGGTTATCCGTTCGACTGATTTCTTTTTTTGGATGTTACCTCATTTTTTCGTATTTCTGAACCAATTCAATTTCAAAATTTGGTGAAGATCCGATGAAGACATTCCTTCGGACATAGATAATAAAACTCTTCAACGGTAAGCAGCATATAAACCTCGATTAATGTAGTTGACACGTTGTAGATAGTGCTGCCACTTGGATCCAAATGGATCCAAAGGGATACAATTTATTCTTCAAACTAAATTTGTATACTTTGATTTTTTTTTTTCTTCTAAATTTATATAAATGGATGCTTTTTCAGACACCTAACTAATATCTTACTTAAAGACATTAAAAAAATGTCTTAAATAACTCTCATTTTTTCAACTGCTGAGTTTCAGGCTCAAGCCTTGAGAACACACCATTTATATCCAATTATGGAAAGCAATTTTCTTCAAATTCAGTCTTTTGACTTTGACGTAACTGAAATTGATTTTCAGTGATAATTATTTGCCATTGCATGTGATCTATATGGGAGTAGAAGCGATGAGTTCATTGCAAAGAACCAAATTGATAATAAAAAATTAACCGACGTACAGCAAAGTGTTATGAAATTTTATATTAAGTTAACAACTCAAATTAAATAGAGATTTGATTTTCAAAACACAGTTGTTAAAAACTTACACTATTATACCCAAAAGTATGTTTGAAGTGTATTGTCACTTCTCAATGATTTTTCGAATATGGTTCCCCAAGGTAAAAAGGATTCAATCAAAATCCAAAGTACCTATAGGGCACACAAGTATGTAAGATCATATAAATAAGGAGAAGCCAGAAGAATTTTAGTCGGAGCTTAAGCTTAAAACTGCTCTATGTTTCATAATATTTTCAGTTTCATGATGGACCTGATGACTTTTCCTCACAGCTCAACGACTGAATAATGAAAATATTCTGATCTAAGTCTGATTAAAACAAATAATACAATAAGTTTGATATGGGCAGAATTCAGCCTGCAATGTTTGCAGAGGAGTTAATTCCGGATAATAATGAGCTATGCATTCCGCCTGCAGGATTTTTGTAGTTATAGTCAGCATAATTTTTTGAGTAAATAAGATACTAATGGTATGCATACAAAGGGAAAATGTGTACTTTTTTTTATTGAGTATTTATAAAAAATAATGCAAATGTGATCGTTAACTTAATGTTTCTTTGTAATAAATTCTTATTCGTAATTTTTCATGTTTATCATCATTTTTTAATTAAAGTTTTAAGGGATATATTTGGATATTTTTTCCCTTCAATTTGGATCCTAAAATTTTTAGGCTTGTGGCAATACTGGTTGTAGATATAAAGGTTTTTTTTTACAGTCCGCAAAATGAACTCTCATTTGAGACATTGCACTTTTCTTCAAGTACATAAATGACAAACTTGATACAATAAAAAATCTTAGTTGGCATCACTATTTTTTCATGCTGCCCGCTATTTATTTCCTATTATTATCGACATCCAGTTATCAATGTTTATTTCGTAATAAAAAGCAGTCGTTGTGGTACGTTTTTCAACCGTGGAATATGAAAGGCCAGGGGCATACTAACTTGAGTCATTATTTGGTAACACACAGAAATAATGGTGGTAGAGCAAAATGGGTGAGATATGCACTCATAATATTAAAAATTAATTTGGATATTGCATTTCCCTCTGTCCGTCTGTCTATCCGTATGGCTGTCTGCCTGTCTGTCTGCCCTCATGGAAACTGCATTCTTGAGCTATTCCCCACGTGGCCTATTAAATAAAAAAAAATTTAAGTTCGAAATTGGACAAATCGGGTAAGCCCTTCGTAAGGTTGTTATAGAAAAATTTATTTTTTTACTATATATTTGGACACTGCCCGAGAACGGGTCAGAGGATAGATCTGAAATTTTGTACACGAAGTTTTCATAAAAATAGTAAATACAACTTAAAAAATAGACGAAATAGGGGAACCCTCTCTTGATCTTTTCATACGAACATTGTATTTTTTTTTACATATATTGTGAAAACTTTCTTATCGTACTGAAAAATTCTTCAGAATATAAAATCCTATAAAATTGGTTATAATAATTTTTTCTGTCCGACGAACCGTTCTAGAAATATATGTGAAAAAACACTTTATCAATCAAACTTGCATACCGTGCGAAATTACACACAGGCATTCATCTAAGTTATCGTAAGAATTTGTCTAAAAGACTAGTTCTAGTATTTCTTTTATTTTTCTTATAATATTAATAACGTTTTTTGCTAGAACCATTATGGAATTTACAGTTTTAATAAGAATGACCACCGAAAATCGTCTTTCCGCACTTGCGGAGTATGTGGAAGGCACAAAAGGCAACTAATAAATTTTTCTAAATTGGGAAATATTTTTTCAACTAGAGAATTTTTACATTAAAAATCCAGTAATCTTCAAATATCAGTGACTTTGGTACAAATTCCTGCATTTGTACAACACGCCATTCTCCGTCTAGCGCATCGATATCATTTCGATTAATAAGGTTTGGGAAAAGTGTCGTTAATGGTATTATACTTGGATTTAAACAAATTGGATCCATTCCCTCAACTGCTTTTAGTACTGGGTCCTCAAAATTTATACGATGTAATATTTCTCTCCATTAGATAATATAAAAATCACGGCATTGTTTTGTTATTTCTTGTAACTCTTGTTCTTGAAGTAGATTGTTATGAATTAATTCCTCCACTCCCATAAAAAATCCTCAACGGATTTGAATTTGAACGAAATGTTAAGGCAAACTTAACTTTTGTGAGAAAGAAAAGGAGCAATAAAAATTTAAATTTAAAATTAAGTTTTACAATTCTGATCTTCTTCGAGAGAGCGTTATATTTTCAAAACTATTTCGCTGTAGCGACAGCCAACACAATAACAAAGTATTACACAAGCTCAACGAAACGCAAATGACATTTCACACTTGAAATTACTTTATTCTATCCTTCGTTTCAATAAGAAAATTGTTCTGATATGATTGAACTTGGTATATTACAACGTAGTAATATTACCAAACCATCCTTTCAAGTTTAATCTGTACTACGTAACATTTAGTATAGTTACTCAACTCAGTCGTCCCACCTAGGTGAATAAAATTTTTTTAATAAACTTGGTTTGCTAACATAAAGACAAGTTCTTTAAATAAAATGGACTCCTTAATTCCAAAAACGAAGTACTTTTATAAAAGGAGTAGTACCGGAGTACGCTATTGGGTTTCGGAGTACAAATACTCCGATCGGAGTACAAACGACAGCATTGTACGCGTTGCTGGCCTTAGTATGGTTAAATGAAAAAGAAAAGAAAAGAGAAATAACACGTTTGTAAAATATTTAATTTCACAATCTTTGTGGGTATAAAATAGTTTGCTGTTTCATTGGCTTTATAGATATATAGATTGTCTGCGTTGTCGACTCTAGAACACACCACATATATTTGTACATATGAGAAGCAATCCCTGTCAAAATCTAAACTGCACAATGATTGGCCCTATGCCTTTTTGATGTTGATTGCAAACACCAAACGAATTGAGAATGGCAATCTCTTAAATTAAAGTGGCAGATGCGTTGGAGTCTGTTGCTCCAACGACGTCGCTCGTTATTTTTTTATTGTAAGCCGCGTGCCGTTGCAAAGCTTTGGCTGGTTAACATTTCGTCACGCCAATTTTCAATTGCAGTATGGCGGTGGCATTCCTGGCAAATCGAGTAAATTCAAATATTCTGTGGGATAATTAATCGAATCATCTCCTTCCACTTGTCGGTGGACTTATATGTGAATGCCTCACTTCGAATGTTAGGCTGATAATGTTGCTAAGTTCAAAGACGTCTTTATTCTTGGCCCGAACGCAAGAAGATCTCGTTCACTCAGCAAATTGTGATTCTTATAATTGGTTTGATTATTGGGAAAAACTTTTTCAGTCAATTCTTGTTTTAACGTCACTAAATTGCAGAAGTTATGAGGCAACGAAATTCGTCCTGAAGTCTGATCAACTGGCACCCTTCCGTACCCAGTTTCCAGCAATTCACGTGTTTGTAGAGCGACAAATTCTTTTATTGGTCGCTTTGCTTGCCTTGGTACAAAACCAACAAATGCAATTGTAGTGCCCAAGCACAAAACAAGTACACAAAAGGTGAATGATAAGTGCCTAGGTATAAACCTATGCTCCGGACGTAGATAAACAATTTAAAATGAAACCACTTCTCCTAGTTAAAAAATATAACTCTCTTTATTCTAATTAAATTCTCAAATTTATAACAAAACATGTTTATTAGCATGAAAAATCAATGTGAATTTATAAATACAAATCAACTAAATTATTGCTTATTAATTACACCGATATTACAGGCAAAAAATACAATTCAGCATAAAGTGCGCGCGACGCTTTCTCAAGCAATGCATGAAATAAGATTCTCAAGAATTGCGGTCGTGAACTTGAGTTCTTTACACTTTACCTGAGATATGATACCAAATTTTTGTACTTTCATAGAGGTACACAATTTAATTGCTTGAAAATAAATCTATTGTTGGGCATTGATGTGATGTGAGGATATTTCAGCTGATCGATTGTTTTGCAACTGGACACTCATATTTGTAGTTAATTTTAACATCCTTACATGTTGCCACCAAGTATGGTGCCTACTTCAGGAAATCATTTATTTCATCCGCTTGTGTCGATCGAGGAATTAAAAGTTATGTTTGCTGAAATCTGCTGTGCGCCATTGTGCATTCATCCAATGTAATAAGTTTGCATTTTTGCAATACTTTTCCGATGTCGAATGCTTTAGAAATGTTCCGTGTGGGAGTTTCAATGAATTTCAAAACGAATTGCCACCAGAATCATCTAATTACGAATGTGTTACAAGTTCCCCCTGGCACATCTAAGAAGAAGCTTTCTTTAACTCCATTATTGTTAGTCTGCATTATTTGATCCTATACAAAATATCTTCAGCCGTGTGCGATTATATTTCTCCCATTACTCTGTTGGATATGAAACAACAATTCACGAATTTGACTTGGATGTAATGCATTGCACGCGTCATTAATGCATACATCTAACAGAAAAGGTTTTTGAAAAAAAAAAAAATATTGGAAACATATTTAATATGAAAGGTTGCTTTTACTGTAGTAAATTATTACAAAATAAATTGAATTTTCATAGCCACCGCCCAATTAACTGCTATCATACAGAAGTTGTCAGAGTTGCAAAAGTTTGCTTGGTTCCTCAGGTTGAAGCTCTTAAAGTTATACTGCGGTCGAGGCTGGAAAAGCTAGCACTGCATTTCTCGCTTAATACCATTGACAGTTCTTAATTGCTCAAAAGACGTTGGACCAGGCTTATTTACCAACAGAAGAAAGATAGTAGGTATATAAAAACATGCGTCCATTCGAATGCAACGTTGTGTCAAACTTTCAAAGCAATCGGTGGAGAACCTTCGGGGATTTAAGATTTTGGACAAACGAACATATACATTTTTATTTATGCAGATTTACAAAAACATAATACTACTTTGAATTTACGGACTAAGTATGTTCAGGAATCGGTGGAAACAAAAGGGTATATATTGTCTGCTGGGCACTTTGTGTCGTGCCTCCATTTTACCATGTTTATATTAATGAACATAGCTACGCATACATTGGGCGCATCCCGTAATTGAACGAAAGCATTACTGCTAGATCAGTCCCTCAACCCTGGAAAGGAAAACAGATACGAACAGATATGAATTTTTTGTTTGGTTATGTTCCAAATAGGATCTACCATCCTCTAACTGATCCGTAATACCTGGAAACTTCCCTTGTTGATTCTGCAACTTTGCAATGAAACCACCAAGGACCAATTCTTTTATAAAATTTATAAATTTTTCTTACCTAGTAATTATTTTCCTTCCACGTAGCAGATATGAACACTTGATTATGTCAGCTGTCGTACGTCAATATTTTATACAGTGGTGACAACTTCAAGAAAGCAAACACACAAGAAGATAAAATGGAAATAATGTAGGTACTGGAACTAAAAAGTAGCACCATATCTACTGAAGTATTGCCTATGCGTACATACCGCTAGCATGCATCAAGTTTCGAACTGCAGCACGAGCACCATATGAACATGTCTACAAATAACTTCAGTAATCATACAGGGACCCATTGCGGAGCAAAATTATTGTGATGCTACATCTGGGAACAGGTGAAACAATTCGCGCGTGCTGCGTGCTACCTACGTATACGTCGGCCCTTTGTATTGCCTTTAATAAGGTACAAATAATCTTCGTAAGCAAAACTTCAATTATACAAAAACGAAAACTCTTGCTACTTGCATCATATTAAGTTGAAAATAAGCTAAGAAGAACTTGTTACCAACAATTACTAAATTGATAACATTTCATAAGCAAATGATGAGATGCAGTTGCTATGATAGGTTGTTGTTGCTATGCCAAATATTGTTGCCATGCGCCTTTAACTACCGTTCTTTGGTGCCGTGCGAAAACTGTGGCAATATAAACAGCACTTTGACTTTACTCGATCGCTTTTTAGTTTGGCAGTGCAGCGATTAACTTGGCAAGTTTTTCTAGTGTTATTTCCTAGTTGTATTTCCTAGTGTTGTAATTAACAAATCAGATACTTTATTTAGTTGACAACTAAAATAAATATTTTTATTCTGGGTTTCGACTAGATTAAAGATTTTGTTTAGGATAACGACTGAAGTGAACGGGCAACGACTGTAATAAGGCAACTACTAACAAAATTAAAACCTTTTATTGTGGGTAACGACTGTAATAGGAAATTATTAACACTAAAACACTATTGTGGGTAACGATTGCAATAAAAATTCGTATTACGGGTAACGACTGTAGTAAGAAACATTACTAACAAAGCACTTTATTATGGGTAACGACTGCAATAAAGATTCTTATTACGGGTAGCGACGTGATAAAAAAAATACTAACATTAAACACTTTATTATGGGTAACGACTGCAGTAGCGATTCTTATTACGGGTAACAACTGTAATAAGAAATCACTAGCACTAAAAAAATTTATTGTTATTAACGTATGCAATTAAAATTCTTATTGCGGGTAAGGACTGTAATAAGAAAAATTACTAACAAGGTACTGTATTGTGGGTAACGACTGCAATACAGATTCTTATTGCGGGTAGCGACTGTGATAAGAAAAATACTAACATTTAACAGTTTATTGTGGGTTTTGATTGTAATAAAGATTCTTATTGTGGTTATCGACTGCAGTAAGAACTACTAACCTTACTTTATTCTGGGTATCGACTACAATAGAAAATATCCCTATCCCAAGCTTCATTACAATAATACACCAAGTAAATCTACTGCCAAACATTGATCAGGTGAGTACAAAGTCTATTGGAACAAAATCACTATGTTTGTCACTAACACTATATAATCCATTTATTGAATTTTGATAAATTAAAATATTTACATATTTTATATAAGACACATTAGCTGTATTCTTTTGACTCCACAGAACAGAGCAGAACAAAAGATACACAAAACAACGTCGCATAAATTTGTATGAAAGATTTACAAATGAAGCGAACAATACAAATAGTTAGCTTCAATTGACAGAACAATTTGTTCTCTCCAGTATATGGGAGTTCTAAAACAAGGTACACAAAAGAACACAACTATTATTTATCAAATATTAAACATTTAGTTTGACAGTGAAGTGTAGACTTAGGGAATAAACGAAAAGAACCACGGAATCACTGACTTTATACCAGTGGCATAATTTCCACTGACCACGGGCAGAACAAGTATTTTCTTTTGATATAAATTGAGTTAGTGAAAAACAAGGAGAAAGGATAGAATTGGTCTAAGACTAACTCTTGCGATACCTTAGACTAGATGAATGGCCGAATGTAATTTCTTATGCTCACCACTCTTTCGAACGGTTTATCGGACAATAAACAAATTATTAGTGATAACTGATAGGATTTTAAATTCTGAAGAACTTTTCTGTACGATACAAATATCGAGGACTGATCGCTTTCACAGTATACGAAGAAACCCAGATTTTTGTATAGCAACACCTTGCCCAATTTAGTCCATTTTTCAAAACGGTATTTAGTATTTTTATGAGAATGCTGTATATAAAACTTCATCTTGCTACGCTATGTCGACGCGTTCTCTGGTAGCTTAAAATTATATAAAAAAAAAAACGAGCTTTTTGTATGGCAGCTAAGCGAACACTGACATATAATAAGAATGGACTGAGCCATCCTATCTAATTCCTATAGTCAAAAATGGCACAAATTTTTAATAAAATCTATTTGTCTCTTTCAAGCTGAAAATGTACACTGAACTGTAACCAATTTTGGAAACAGTACGGCTTGATTAATTGACATAAAAATGCAGCGAAGTATATTATTTCTATACGTCTATGTCTTACAAGCTCCAGCATATCTGACATCAAATCTGCAGAGCAACACATTTTTCAGCAATATTAAAAATTAATTTTTGTGTTAATTAAAACGAGTTTAACTTCCTAAACAATTTTCATTTAATGCAATACGATTTTACAACATCTTTAGTGTTTCCAATCGACAAATAATAACTAATTATAAATCGGTGTGCAATTGAACGAAATAAAGGGTTTTCATAGCCTGTTCAATATTTGTGCGATTTTTGAAGCAAGAACGCTTAGTCCATTCTTATTATATGTCAGTGTATTTTACTATTTCAAGCTCAAAATGTACACTGAACTGTAACCAATTTTGGAGACAGTACGGCTGTATTTATTGGAATGCATGGGAATTTATATAAAATTTCAGACAAATATATTGTTCACATACGTCTATCTCTTACAAGCTCAATTAAATTTTTGACAATAACTCTGCAGACGGGCACATTTTTCAGTAATATTAAAAATTAATTTTTGTGTTAATTAAAACAAGTTTAGCTTCTTAAACAATTTTCATTTAATGCAATACTATTTTATAAAATCTTTAATATTTCCAATCGACAAATAATAAGTAATTATAAATCGGTTTGAAATTGTATGAAATAAAGGGTTTTCACAGCCTATTCAATATTGTGCCATTTTTGACGCAAGAAAGCTCAGCCCATTCTTATTATATGTCAGTGCAAGCGAAGCAGCTACCAGATTAATTTCATTTTCGAACTTAAATCTACAGTTCTTTTGAGAAGACCGTGTGCAAGATTTCAGCGTTCAAGTCAACGCGCTCTGCAGTTGAGACTAAATCTGGAAACACAATGTGAAGGCCATCAGCGTTCAACAGCTCAGATTTCATTCTATTCTATTATCAGATATAGGAATAAATTGAAATTTGAGCTGATGATTGTGTTTGCAGCTTTAAACACAATTGCAAGGATAGAGCGGCCGACACGCTCGACTGCATATTCTATGTAATAAACGCTCCATATAGCGTTCCCAGAGAAAACTGTTCTCATGAGCATGACTGCAATATTCGTCGGCCGTTGATCCCTCTAAAGGCCTAAGCACAATTGCGACGGAGACGGCAAACGGGAGGCTATTGCAGTAATAGGAACAATTTTCTCCAGGAACGTTTTATGGACTTGTATTACATAGGAATCTGCAATGTCATCGGCCGTTGTCGTCTCAACTTTGTTTAAGCCATAAAGGCCTAAGCACAATTGCGACGACAAACGGGAGACTATTGCAGTAATAGGAACAATTTTCTCCAGGAACGTTTTATGTAACGTGTATACATAGGAATCTGCAGTTGCCGTCGTCCGTCGGACTATCACGCTGTCGAAATTCAATTAATTCAATTACGATGGCGCGAGTGGTCGACGGCCGACGGCAACTGCAGATTGCTATGTAATACATGATCCATAAAAGATATGTACCTAGAGAAAACTGTTCCTATTACAGCAATAGACGTCGGCCGTCGCAAGTGTATATAAGCCATTATCGAGAGAGCGGACAGACGGACCGATAGTAGGTAGACGGACGAGTATAAAAAAAAGATCGTTAAAATTTGCTGGGCTCTTTCTGAATTCTACGAAAATCTTCCGAGCTCCTGCCAAAATTCTACGAATTTTCGTATTATTTAATCATTTGAAAACATTACACAAGATGGGTCTGTTACTGCTGTGAGTTCAAGGTCGCGGACGGAAAATTTCATGATTAAATTTCATATTTCATATAATAATATGCTTCTTTGGTATATATAGTAGTACAGACTGACTCTAATCTGATTTGTTTTGGTTTTCATATAGGGCCGAGCGGAGATAGATTTAGACACTGTATCGAAAAATCTGACGAAGAAATAAAACTGGGATGATATCCAAATAAATATGCTAGCTTCACTCTCAAATGCAAACGAAAATAGAAAAACACAGGTCCTCGAAAAACATAACTTTTTTATCTCTCGATTAAGTCTATATTATTGTTGAGCTTATATTTAAAGGTTAAATTCAATTTGCTGTGTACAATAACTAAAATTTATGGACAAATTTATATTAAATTTGAATCCAATTTTATTTTAAAAACTACTAGATTTTCGGAAAGCTTTAACAGTGTATGAAAGAGCTTTCGAGAGAATCCACATTAAGTTTGAAACTCTCATCAGAAAGTTTCACCTTTCACGCAAATCGCAATGTAAACAAAATTGAATGGGGGACTCAAGTAAAAGTTATGGAGAGAGGCCCTATCAGTTCAGTGCAATTTACTGAAAGCTTTTTTGATCCCCCACTAGGAATACGGATATCCTTCTCTTGCCACCTCAACAGCTGTGGGCCACGTTAACTGAAGCTCTCTAGACCTACCTCAGATCTCGGCGGCAAGTCATTTCCATAATGCAGTAAAGTTGAAGAGGGATACCATGACCTCTTCGCAACTAGTCCTTTACAATGCAATAATCGGTAGGGCATCCTGTAGAACGAGGAATGATGCCCGTGGGATGAAATTTCGGTTCACGGGAATGTGGGAAATTCTTGCCACAAGCCCATGGTATTCTTCTGTACCAGCTGTAGCAGCACATACATAAAAATTACGGCGAATTTAGCAGAGAGTAACACTAATACATCGCGGCCCCAAATCGGGATGGGACTATAATAGCCTTGCAGCAGTAGTCAGTCGGTGCTTGCTGCTTGCTTCTTGGGGCGCACAGAAAACAGTTGTTGATGGCCGCCCTGCCTGTCTGTCCATTTGCCTTTGTACATTCGCCTTCAATACTATTTCTCTGCTAGTGCATATTTTGCTATTACTGTCCTACCGTCGTATACCTTGTAGTACGGCGAAAAGTCGTCGCAGCGTAAAATACTCAAAAATCTAATTCGGAATCAGTTTAACGCGAATAACAGACTCGCATGGACGGAAGTTCTTAAAAGATATCCTTTTGAAAGTTACCTACTTACTTGAAAGAAAGATTTTGAAACACGTGAACCGGTGCCCTGTGAAGTGTTTTGTTTAGTGTCGTAGTAGGGCTCTTGGCGAGTGCAATTTTCTTCTAGGCATGAGTTCCGTTCCATTACTTTTCAAGGAATGTAGAAAATATTCGGGATTTTTTTATCTTTATTCAAGTATCCTGTAAAAGTGTCGTATTGCTACATTTTTTCTACTGGATTATTTTATCATTTTTATTTATTTTCGTGTTTTTTTTTTAAATATTCTCTTTGAGTTGCAATTGACACCTTTTATTGAGTTTTCCCTTGAAAAACGCTCGCATAAGATATGTGGTTGTGATTAACGGTAGAACTGTTTACTAAGTAATAATTAAGTAAGATCCTTGTAAATACATAAGCTTTAGTATACATTAAAAAATATATATATTATAAGAGGAACGTTATTAAACGTTGATCTGCATTATAACTACAGCGATACACTTAAAATTTAACTATTAACGGTACTAATATTATCTACTAAAAAAAAAAAAAAAAGTGAAGAAGATTTCATTACGGCTACCTGTGTGGCTATCATTAGTTTTGTGCAGAGTGCTTTCCCGGTTGTCTTGTCATCCTGTTCGCGTACATAAAGCAATCAATGAAACAAGCATACACCACGTGCCAGGTGGCTAAACAAAAATCATTTTAAGAAGCTTTTACAGTACTCTCAGCGAATCAACGAATTATACTGCCACCAGCACGTTCTCAACAGATTAAAGTGATTTAGCAAAATTAGTAATTCTTTCGGTGGTGAAAATCGAAGAATTTTCATTTATCCTGCTGTAGCAGCCCCCCGGTGGCTGACTGACTTCAACTTAGAAATCATATCCCACGGTGGTTGCTGTGTTTAAACCGCTACTAGGAAAACGCTATCAAAGTTATCTCAGACGGGCACGTGGCGCTGTATATACCTACCCCAAGCTGAAGTAGAAGCTTTTCTGTTTTGCTGTTTAAATTTTTCCTTTCTCAATTTTTTTTTGTATTTTTGTCGGTTTTTTTTTTTTTTATATATCAAACACTAAGGGATGCAGTCTCTATGCTTTTATATGTGTTGAGTGCAAGAATAAGTGATTTTTGTGGTTTTTCTCAGTGGTGTTGGTGACCGTGTTTCTTGTGGTGCTCTTGTGGTTTGTTTTCATTGTGAAATTTTTATGAGACAAATTGTTGCATCGCCAGACGTTCGTAGCATATACATACATCGTTGGAAAAAGAAAATAGTGCAGCAGCCAGGCGAATAGGTAAGTTGTGATTCTTTTTATTGTTCTCACACTCAGAGCAAGCTTAATTTTCTATTTGAGCTTTATATAGACTTAGAAACTCTTCTTAGACGTTAAATGTCTTTATGAATAAATCCTTAGCATACTATTTAGAACAGCAAGGCAAGGTGGTATGAGAAAAAAATTTAGTATTTGGTATTAGATTTAAAAAGGTTGGAGCACTTATTAATGTGCAATTGTTTACCCGACTATGGAAATATTACTGAAAGTTAGCAGACACTTAAAGGCAATCACGTAGTTTTTTCATTTATAAGTCTTTCAGCAGTTCTAATAAAATGATTGAAAACGTGTTGCATGGAAATTGTAATATCGATAGAAAAGAAAGTATTCAATATTCGTGTAGAGTTGGGTACATTCATCACTTTCACTTCTAAACAGTATTACATGAAAACGACAAGATGCGGTGACAAACTTTGTCTTTACACTCTGATGTATAACTGCAAGTAATATATTCGAGCATTGTATACGGAATATTAGTATTTTTTTCAAATTTAAAAAAAATTATGTCAAATTGCCGAAAGTACCGATTGAGGGGAATGATTTTTTCTATTGAGAGTGCAGATTCGTCGAAAGAAGTTGCAGACCAATTTTGGATGAATTAATGAAAGACTTGCGATTAAAAACAAATTTACTTTATTTATTAAAAAAAACAAAAAAAAAACAATAATAATTCAATTAAGAAAATTAAAACTATAACACGAATAAATAACAAATGTTCAGACAATATCAAAGCAGTATTTAATAGAGCGCATCGAGCGTATCTGTCTGCACAATGCTTGGGAATTGGTTTTGCTCAAACATCACTTTACAGCATCATTGAAATATCAACTATGCCCAGCTCTACAAATCGTCACCTCAGTACTTATATGTCCTATAGACCAAAAAGTTGATTTTGTAGAAACCGATTTTTAAAGTTCACCTTATGAGAAAAGTGACTTCTTTTTACTGTGTACTTCATTAAGGAATCTCACTAGAAAGTATGTCTACTTGTAAATTAAATACTGAATATCTTTAAGAAAAATAAGTTAGTCTTATATTTAAAATTCAATAAAGTATAAAAAACGTTACGACTGGATATAGAACGCATTGAGTACAATGACTTCCTATGTGCAAAATATTTAGGATATAGAACAAAATGTCTGGATAGAGACCATTTAAGACCTGAGCACTTTTAAGTTTTCACCTGTGTGAATGGCTTATAGTAAGGCAGAAAAGTGAAAGTTTGTGCTAGTCAGGAAATAAAAAAATTGTTAATAAGTATAAAAAAAAAAAACAATATTTATTCGATTCCAGTTTTACATAAA
Organism: Dioctria rufipes; assembly: GCA_963924295.1. NCBI lineage: Eukaryota > Metazoa > Arthropoda > Insecta > Diptera > Asilidae > Dioctria > Dioctria rufipes. The sequence continues at coordinate 126,577,201 of OZ002743.1, forward strand.
TTATATTCAAAAACAAACATTTTCATTTATTGCACACACAAAATTTAAAAAACAAAAATCAATTCATTTCATTTAATGATAGTCTTGTAAAATGTTTGGTCCACTACCGGCATATAAGACAGCATTGACATAATGTCTCGTTTTTTCTCTGCAGTTAAGGACATTTTAGCATTAAGTAATTTTACGTGTGGAATACTGAATTCCTCAATTATTGGTAAGTCTTTCCTTGACGATGCAGCCTCTGCTTTTCTTTGTAATTTTTTTTGTTTAATAATTTTACTCGCTAAAAAGCTCCGGTCAGTATGGTTTTTTTTTTTTTATAAAATAACGTAGTCAAATCTGAGCTGCAATATTTGATTTGCTTGATCTTTTGGTAAGGCACTATCTGAAAATTCAAACTGGCAGCGTTGTAATTAAAAAAGTTCCCTGGTTTCATCTGCAATATCTTCAGTTTTATATTTTTATAATTCATTTTTTTCAACATTACTAATAAGGAAACAGGGCTATAAATTTCCAAATTTTTCAAGTGCTTCTCAATCCCACTATGAACACAATCCAATTGCTGAATTTGGGAGTGACCAGTTCCCGAATATTTTTGTATTATACTTTTGATTTGCGGATTATTTTTCAAAAATTGCAGTAGTGCCAAAGATGTTAATCTGTTCTTGTTTTGTGGGACACAAGAGTCTGACCACAATACAATTTTAGTTATTTCTGGAATATCTTCCAAGACTCTCTCCAAAATGTGAACCAAGGCACTAGCAATGTCGTTTCCTGATCGTCCACTTTGTAGTTCATGCCAAATACTGCAGTACGTCAATTTATTCAAACTGCAATGTGCTGTTAAATTGTATACGCTAAATTTGCGCTTATAGAAAAAGTTTGAGACGTTGGCGCGAGGCAGAGCAAATACATTTTGTAAATCATATGATATGATAGCTGTTACATCTAGTCCCATTGATCTTAACTTGAGATCCTTTTCTCTTTCAAGTTTGGCAGCAGTATTGCTTTGTTTGTGTTTATCGAACTCCAAACGTTCAATATTTGTTGGGGAAGATATGTTCTTAAATTTTGCGCATATGTCACACATATCTTTTTTCGGCTTAAAGGAGGACAAGTTGAAGTGTGTGCTAAATATCTCAGAGTATTTATGGAGTTTAACGGGATTTGAATATTCTTGAATGTACAGTTTGTGCATTTTTGTAATATTTAAATCTGGCGCCAAATACTGGTTAGAAGTTTTGGCACGGCAGTGCGAATCCATACATGGAAACTTTTGAATATGTTGCTTTATTTCTACAATCTGCTGCTCTACAGTGATTCTTTTCACATGTTTTCCCTTTCTTTGTGCCGCGGGTGTACCCGTCTCCGAATTTAAATTATTTTTAAAAAAGTAATATACTCTCTGCTGACTTATGTCTAAGGTTGTTAAGAAAAAGCGTTGGCAAACCCGAAATACGTGTTCCTTATTTTGCAGCGAATACTGATATGAATAAGTTTTCTTAGATTTAGTTTGCAATGTACGTTTGCGTTGAGCAGGTATTCTCTTCACAAATTTAGCATAAAAATGACTTTTCTCGCAGTCATTTAATGTCCAAAACGCATCGTAGATCGCTTTTCGGTCTTCATCGGAGAATATAACACCGCATTGAAAACACACAAGTTTTATCCCAGCCAGCTGGCTTAAGACACCTTGCTTTATGCTTATTACCTTTCACGTCCAAGTATTCTTTACCAGATTCCCTTAATCTCTTCGCAACATTTTTTTTCCAATTCGTTGGTTTCCGGGTTCTTTTGCTCGAGTTGTTTCCATCAGATTCAGGTGTAGCGCAAAGTTCTGCAACAAATTCATTTGGAGAAATTTGCTGGATTGTTACTGGATAAGAGCAACTTTGGGTCTCCAACCCTCGATTGCTTTGAGGTTCAACATCTTCGATCTGTTGCTGTATTTGCATGCAATGTTCCGGTGAATAATTTGAATCAGCCTCAGGGTCGTCGAAAGTTGATAGCGGTGAATCCAAATCGCGTAGCATTCTAAAAGGAATTAAAATAAAACTATTTGAAATTGGTATAAAGCTGTATACATCATACACACTTTCTAAATGTTCGTTAAGCTGAGGTGCAGGAGACGATTCTGGAATCTCGCGTTTACTGGAAAAAGTATTCAGTTAAATCTATGTGCTGCTTATTATATACGAATTAACTAAGGAAAATCTTACTTCTCGTGTGCCGCATTCATTTTAAATCACTTTTCGATATGATCCTCACCCTTCAGCTGACCGTCATGCACTGGATTATTTTCGCTGATTTTCCTTTATTTATGTAAATCGCGTCAACTTAAGGTTATCAATTGGACATAGAACAAATAAGCACAAAGTGTTTAGTTATGGGATATAGAATAAACTACATTATTCTTAGGATATAGAACAAATAAGTAATAACTTAACAAAAAAGTAAATATTCTTATACTATTGTTCTATATGATAGAAAAACAAACCGTAATGTACAAAGAACAAATAAGAGTGGGCAGTGTGCAAAATTTTTGGTGCATAGAACAAATCAAGCACTTGATATCTCTGGAAATATTTGAGATAGAGCATTATCGATACCACCATTCGAAAGAGCGCAGGCGAAAACGGTAGAATGTGTCAAAAAGTGAAAAATTCAACTTTTGGTCTATAGAATAAATAAGTACTGGGGTGACGAAATGTCCAACTGTGCCCTTTTCAATTTAATGAATGTGCCCTAAGGCACTTTAATTTTTTTTTTTTTTAAATCACACTGATAATTTATTCAGGAGCTTGTTTTTAACCTTAAGCACTAATTATATCATTCTCATAAGGTTTTTACAATTGAACTAAATATCTATCAAACAGCAACTTACTTAGGTAACTTAAATAAAAAATTACAGAAAAAGGGCACCACTAAAATACGGAGACAACCTGCTAATTACATGGAAATGTTTAAAAATGCCACGTGTAGGACATTCACAATAATATTTCTTTTCATAGTTTTTATAGTTAAATTGATCATGACGAATGTACCTCAACGTCGAATGTAACCCACTCTGCTCTACTATACGTCTTACTAAAAGTGTGATAAGATTATTTAGCTACCTTAGAGTATACACGTGATATCATGTGGATTAAGGAAAAAATTGCTTCTTGGGCTACTAACTGGTATTCCAAAGTTTCTATTTATAATAGAATGAGAGATTTTTGTAATCAAATTGGAACAATAACTACAAAGTTGCTACTAAGCTTAAAATGTTTTAACTATGTATGTGGTTTAATTTAAACCCCTAACTGCTACAAAATAATTTCGTGTTCAATAATTTTAGTGATTGCTGAAGTTAGTATTATCTGTGAATTTTGAAGTTATTTTGAATACTTATCATCTTTTGAACACATTCAGAAAAAGAAAAAGTAAAATAATTACAGAACTTGACATATCAATTGCATTAAGATTGCTGTCGTATATTTCAAAGTAACAGACACAGAAATATTTAATTTGAAAAACTTTTTATGTGTTTCCTGTAGCCTCACACATATAGCACAACTATAGAAACATGCCTCAGAGTTTAATATTGTCAAAAATATTATCTTGTATTCAAACTTATTATTTTAACATTTTCTACGAAAAACTAAACACATGATAAATGCAATTTTAAACTTTTATGAAAATTTTCAATGAAATTCATGAAGATGGTATTCGCGTATTATAAACTTACTGCAAGGCGTTTTAGAAAATTAGTTTCATTTATTTTGTATAAATTTTTTAAAACGAAAATTCAGACCCGGAATTCGAATTTTTTAACTACGTTCGAATTTTTGGTAAATCAAACACTAATAATAAATTATTTAAACTAAAAATACTAATAAAATTATTTACAGAGAAAGTTCTATGCATTGTTTTCGTACAACTAATAATGGCCGTGTAGAACATCTATAAATGAAATAAAATTAATTAATTAAACACAGGCTCATCAAAGATTATACTTAGCCTTATCCAGCCACTCAAGGAAGATTTTTGTAATTTCCTTCTCACAGTATTCAATGATTTGGTTTTGTATGGTCTTGCTAATATATGTAAGATTTGCATTCATATTTTCACGATGTTTGTGAAGATTGGTATTTGCATTGGTGACCTTAAGTAGAAGAAGCTCTCTAAAATTACCTTCACTATAAAGTGGAGCTAGGTTCTCTGATTCAATCAATGTCCCATCATCTCTATGCCCGTGCAGAGGTTTGTTTTGTCCTACGAAGTAATTTAATACTTTTCAACAATTGGTTTCCACCTTTGAATATTTTCTTGAACCTGCGAACTGCGTTTTGAACTAATTTTGTTTAATATACTTTCATCGGGTGGATAATATGCTTGAAGAAATTCCTTGGCACCTCGACAGCATTTTTTTATATTAATTCTTCCCATGAGTACTGAGATCATCATGTTTACCTTTCTGAAGAGAGATTTTGTTTGTTAAATCCTCCCGTTGCTACAGGAAATGAATATTGCACAATATTTACACAAAATATCATTTTTCTCTTTAGAGAATACCGTTTTTCTATTTTTCTTGTTTTTAATGTGAATGGAAAAGGCCAGTTTGATGCCAAATTTCTAGAGTCTTTCTACTAGATCATATGCCTATATCATTTTTATCGGACACACCCTCGCTTTTTACATTAAGAACTCCCTTCTCATGATCTTTAGAAACATTTATATAGATGTAGCATGAGTATTTAAATATGGATATTCGCTCATATTCACTGGATTGTTATATTACTTCTTAATTTTCTTTATCTTTAGTTTTATATTTCTTTAGAAACACATCTAAAAAGGCGTCATAAAAACAGTCTTCAGAGATCTGTATTAACTCTTCCGATTATGAGCGACGTGATATAAATGTATCAAAGAAACTTCACTGATTCTAGCACAAAATAACGTAGGAGCAATCGGTTTGCAATCGAGGATCTACAAAATTCGCGCGGCATTAAGATTTGGGGGGCATGAAATGCAAAAAATTCTTATCCACTATTTGGCAAAATTTATACTGTTTATACTGTCAAAAAACAAGAGGACGTGAAATTAATCGGGGTGATCGTGTTGTGAAGGATTTGCGCAATAATTATAAAAACCAACGGTAGAAATATCGCTATGGATAACGGTTTTACGACACTGCAGCTAGCGCGACTTTTGATTTCATGGAATCGCTCCGTAGTGTGCATAATGAGGAAAAATAAGTCTATATACCTATACAAATGTTGGCTAACAAATCACGGGAGCTACTGTCATACCTGTTTGGATTTAGTACGGACAAAGCCACTATTTGGTCATACGTTTCCAAAAAAATGAATAGTGTAATACTGTTATCAACAATGCACTACACAGACGAAGTACATAAGTGGCCCAAAAAATTAACCAGAAATTATGCACTACTACATAAATGTAAAAGATGGCGTTAAAAACATAGGTAAAATTGTTTTTCTCAAAACACCCTGTATCTTAAAAAGTACATTGCGTACGGTCACAGCTAAGAGCTCATTATATGCAGACTTCATGACCTTGCCAACGACTGCTCCTCTCAAGAGTTATGGGGGTGTAAAATAAAAATTTCGGATTTTCTTTAACTTTTTTGTTTAAACTGCAAACTGTAGACTCTCCTCTTTAATTTGACCTATTACACTCTAGCTGTGTTCTTTTGTATCCGCAGAACAGGGCAGAACAAAAGATACACAAAAGAACGCCTCATACATTTTTATAGCAGATTTATAAATGAAGCGAACAGTACAAATAGTTCGCTTTAATCGGCAGAACAAAATGTTCTCTCCAATATATGGGAGTTCTAGAACAAGGTACACAAAAGAACACAGCTAATATGTCCTAACTGTGTAGCCGTTAAACAGTTATTAGCTAATAACCTACGGAGCTGGCTGAACAGTCGTTGGAAAGGCCATGAAGTTCGGCATACAATGAGCTTTTAACTGTGACCATACGCGCTGTACCTTTTAAGATACAGTGTGTTTTCGGAAAAAGTATATTTTTTTCTTAATTACCCTGTAACTCTTAAACGCTTGATATGCTCCACCGCTGCTGTAAAAAAATTTTTTTTTTGTCTAAGCGAGTACTATTGACATCCTAGGTGGAAACTCCTGTATATACAAATATCTTCTTAATTTCAGCTATTAAACAAAAGAAGGGAAAGCAAATATCTCATATTTCAGTCATTAGTACAAATGTAGCACGTCACCTGCTATAACGGGTAATAACTTTATACCCGGAAATGGAATATTTCTTATAAATTTTTCGTATCTTTTTCAAGTTTAAATGTGTTATTTTGATTAATTTGGAGAAGAACTGGAAACTCACTACGATATATTGCGCTTTTTATGTGAATTTCCGTTAAAACATTTACAATTGGTACCACGTCGCTCACATAAGGGTTAAAGATTAAGATAAGGCAATTTTTAATAAAAACTAACTTTTACAAAAAAATGCTGAAGAGCCAGTTTCGCGAGTAAAATTTGCTTGAATAAAATTAACAATTTTTATTCAATATCGTTTATAAAAGTAACTATGATTCAAACGCAGCGCCGCAGCATGTGAGGGATCATAAACTCGCTGAATTGAATATAATTTTATTTAAGCAATTTAGCTATTACTGTAGCGCGAAAAGCGTCTCATATGATGACCTACCCAAAAAACAAAAGTGTTAAAATGTCTAAATGCTCATTCAAATTTTGTTAGCTAATTGTAATTTTAAATTTATATGCAAAATTTCAGTAGAATTCATTAATGCTTCTAGTGCGCTCAAATCGAAAATAGTGGTTTTTTGGTTGGTTTCGACTTTCAGAAAAACTGCTACAAAATTTTCTTTTATAACTTTTTAATTTTACAACATTTTTCTTACTTATTTTCTCTAATTTAAGGGAACTTAATTATAAGCTTACCGAAGTGAAAGGAGTTTTAAATTTTTCTATTTTTTATAAATGTTTTAAATGAAAATTCGGACTCGGAACTCCAATTTTTTGTAAAGAAATGTGTTCCGCAGATTTACTGCTTCTACTATAATGTAATCTACATGCAATCGATTATCTTCTTAGTGAGTTTAACTTAAGGGGTCATGTAGTGTATAAACTGCTCTAAAAATGCGATTTTCGACTGTGAAGCTTTTTACAAATTACAAAGAATAAGTGTCGACTCATAAAAGTATAGACATTGTCAATGTAACAAATTCATTTATATAAAATTCTATGCATTGGTTTCAGTTTTCGTACAACCAATTGTTTTCGTATTAATAGCTACGTTTGCAACCATAAAGATGCAAAATAAAAATCGAAGCTGGTGCTTTACTCAAAAGTGGTACAAAAGCGAGTACATTAATAACTACCAATATTCAAATTCAGAGCTAATACAGCCACTGAATGGAAACTTTTGAAAATTTTATGATCTTCATAATTACGTACATAATAAATTTCATAGAAACAACAGATATATATCGACAAAAAAAAAGAATGTTTGATACCTTATCCAGACTGTAAAATATGCTGCACCTATAAGAATGAGTGTGATTTATCTGAAAAATAATTAGTATTATTATATTAAATAAAGGTATCTACAAAAATACGGACATATCTTGTACTTAGCAGCCAGCATACAATTCTTCTCATATTACTTCCGTCACAAATTTGAATTTATTATTTGTAAAAGAAACACCCGCCATAAAACAATTAAGTGGAAAGGGATTCAAATATATTCGGGTGTAAGTAGTCGAGTTTTGGCAAATTTTTAAAATAGTAACACAACAATTTTCTGTCGTGGGTTTTGTTTTTTGAAATTCTGAGTGTACTACAAAGTTCGTTTTTTGAGTGAAAATAAAAAAAAATCCGACAGTTAATTTTTACTTAGTTGAAAGACGAAAGAAAATATTCCAACTAATGGCAATTTGCTCACGGTTAAACAAGTTTTAAATAACTTTTTGTACAAACATTTTATATTAAAAATGAATATTAAACAAAGTTTAGCATAAGCTGTATTTTTTTTTTGTGACAAAATGTGGAAAACCTTGAAAGTTCAAATAAACAAAAACTAGTAATAACCGCAGACAGCTGAATATATATGTAAAGTAAAAATTAAAAGAAAAACAAAAAACATACAAAAAACAAACAAAAACAGGAAAACGAAAACAAAAAATAAGAAGCTGAACTACGGTTAAAGAAATTATTCGATATATCTGACATTAAAATAAAAGACTAAAAATTCCTGAATTAGTATAATCTCTAAAACAGAAGTGAGTATATCGTATTTGAGGGAACATTGGCTTAGCATTTTACGACCAATTGCTGATGGAAAGTACATTATCTGAAATGCGAAATTATTTAAATAAACAAAATAGCGAGTAACAAATAAAAAAGAATTTGTGTAAAAATGAATCAACATTTCCGTATTTCATCACTTCCAACACCATAGATATCTTCAAAGTTGTTGGCATTGTTTTTTAAGTTTATTAATAATCATCCCAACTCTTGCAAAACAAATCCGGAATGTTAGACGTCAGATAATATCCACGACCTAAGTACAACTTTGACTTCATAAAGCAAAAAGTCGTTTTTCAGTAGTACGTACTTAAAAAATTTAAATAAATGAAATAATTAATTTTACCGCTTAGATTACAGTAAAAGATTCTGTAGACAAATAGCAATTTTCATGGATGAATTTATAGAAATTAATTTGCTTTGATTATAACATATATGAAATCGCGTAGATATTCGTCAGCAGATTTCCTCTTATACAAAAAAGGAATGAAAGATGTCATTGGTACAAAGTTGATAGTTAGTTTTATGGGTCGGCACATAATCTTTGTAATTTATAAAAATAATTCATTTTAGAAATTTTCATTTTGAAAAGAATTCGTACACTACATTACCCCCTCAAGTTATAATCGCTAGAAACATAATCAATTGTAGATTACGTCATACTTAGTAGAAAAAGTACACCCAGACTCCACTTTTCTTTACAAAAATATTGCGACGATATCAAAAAATTGGAGTGTCGAGTCCGAATTTTTCTATAGAAAAATTTATAAAAAATAGAATACTATAATTTTCTAAAACTCCTTCTACTGCAATAAGTTTATAACTAAGCTCCCTTAAATCGAAAAAAAGAATCGAGGAAAAATTTTATCAAATTAAAATAGAAAAGGTATCACCTAATATTATCGTAGCAATTTGCTTGTAGCAATTTTCTAATACTTGCGATATTTGCTCGCATCAATTTGCTCGTCAATCAATTTACTCGTACACAATTATCTCGTATACAAACTTGTAAACATTTTCCTGTGATTATTTAATTGTAAACAACAAATGCTAAGCGCAATGTGTATTGTTTTATATTAGCAGTAATTTGTTTGCGAAACTGACATAAGTGATATGAAGCAGTGTACTACCATTTAATTAATTTTTTACTACTGATTTGAATTTCGAGCTAACAGATCGGTTATTGAAACTATTTAAAGTTCTCGTGGTAAGGAAAGGTTGTGTTTCAAAGCCACATTTTGATAAAAGACTTTACGAACGAAGAAAAAATTTATTACAAATATGAAAATTTGAAAATATTATAATTATAATATATTAAGTGTCATGCAAGACTTTACATTATTAATTCTAAAATAGATAAGAATAAAAAGTATTTCCTTAAATAAAGAATTCATAAAGCTAAATAAAATAATTTGTGCCTGTTGTAAATTAAATAATCATCGAATAATCCAATTCGTGTGCGCAGTTATCTTTTGAATTAAATGGTTCACGAACGCGGAACAATTTAATTCAAAACATAATTTTACATGTGCAAATTGGTATATGAGAAAATTACGTACAAGAAAATTGATACAAGACAATAGCTTGACGAGGTAATTGATATGAGCAAAATGCCTTACGAGTAAATGTACGAGAAAATTGATATTGGGGGAGCCGACAGAACTTGTGAAACAGTCTTCCTGAAAGTGGGAAAACAGCCAAAAAATCACTATTTACGATTTGAGCGACCTCTAAACATTAGTTAATTTCACTAAAATTTCACATAGAAGTTTAAAATTAAATTACCTAACAAATTTTAAATGTTCATTCAAAGATTTTAACACCATATATGTAGATATACTAATTTACTATAGACTCATTGATAATATAACAACTGGTGCATGAATGAGGGAAGTTGATTGATAAAAAATTTGAAAAAGTAAAAAACTAGAAAAGCAAAGTTTTTATTAGTCAAAGATTCTGTTACATATTATCGATACCTCAGATGGTATTAATAAATCTTGGACTAACCTAATTTTTTAATGCTTCAAAACCAATTTTTTTTATTAAAAAACTCTGTGAAATTTTTTTCACATGAAATGCTTTCAAAATTCTCTCTGAACCAATTTCTAGTTATACGAAAATATTGTATGGCAACGATACGTGAAGGTCTACAGCTCTCATGAAATTTTCCTTTAATCCATGTTATTGTTCCGTTATTTTTCAATGCTTTAAGAGCGAATAACTATAATGTGATTGATTCTATAATAAAATAAGTAAAAAAACGAGTTTTCAAACAAAACTGAGGCCAAGTCGCATGAAAAAGTAGAAAATAAACTTTTATTCACACACAGAGGTGGACTCAAATTTTATTCGCTGACAATCATCGATATATTTCAGTAAGATCAATCAGACGTAATAAGTGATTTGATTTATGAAGAGAAAGAATATCCAAGAGAAATGTCCCAATCAAAAAATCTGAGTCCACCTCTGACATTTCTATTGGATATTCTTTCTCTTCATAAATCAAATCACTTATTACGTCTGATTGATCTTACTGAAATATATCGATGATTGTCAGCGAATAAAATCTGAGTCCACCTCTGTGTGTGAATAAAAGTTTATTTTCTACTTTTTCATGCGACTTAGCCTCAGTTTTGTTTGAAAACTCGTTTTTTACTTATTTTATTTTCTGCCTTTTTCACGTTAACTAAATTAGATAATTCTTTTTTCCTGAAACAGATTTATCACTAATCATCTCGATGAAAATTTTTCCCATGATTTTCCCGCTTTTCCGGGTTTTCCATGGAGTTTTCCACAAAAGCAACTTTATGCAACTCATTTCGCTCTACAACTTTGTCTTAGGTTGCAAAACGCTCAAACGCTTCCTTGGTCGGAAAAACTCCGGAAAAGCGTTTTACATGAATTTTCCTCGATTTTTTCTGCAAGTTTTCGCCATTGTCGGAGAGAAAGTAATGATGTCAGTTGATAGGGAACTTGATCCTGCATAATTTAGAAAACTTTTTTACCGGAAAATTTTCCGGAAAAGTCGGAAAATTCCGGAAATTTTTTTCGGAAAAATCGGAAAACTCTGCATTTTTCCTGAAACGGATTTATCACTAATCAAATTTGTACCAAATTTTCAAATGATTTTTCCCGATTTTCCGGGTTTTTCATGGAAATTTCCGATTCAAAGTTTGACAGATTCAATTGTCACCTGTGTACCAAATTTCAGCTCGCTGTGATGACGAAAAGTGGGTCTACGAGAGTGTCGAAAATAGTAAAGAAATAGACAAATTCGTGTACGAGTTAAAGGGAATGGCTGGCCTCAAAAAAGGGAAACAGTAATGGACAAGTACAAATTGGTCTATACTATCGATGTGTATTATGTAATCATAATAACTATTGTAGATAAATAACAAAAAGCCCAGCGATACATCTCCCAATTCTAAATTATCAGTTAGGAGAAAAGAACATTGTACAAAGGTGAACATTGCAGAAGAAGAATAAACAAACATTAAAATGGATGATCCTGTGATGAAGACATGACAAGATTTGAGCGAAACTTGCTTATTGTAGATTTAAATCTAATTAATGTAAAATATTTGTATTTATGTATGTATATCAGTACCGAAGAGTGCGACGATTGTGTGTTGTTAAATATAATTTTGCTTAAAATACGTAAATAATAATTAGACTATTCGATTCATAAATCTAAATATGTTATCGTACAAACAGCTATCGAAGAGTCCCATACACTCAGAAGCCAAATCTGGTAATGGGATAACTGTCTTGGAGCATAATATCAGCATTATAGCTTATGGGCAAAATTGAAAAATTTTACTTTTATATCCTAGATGAAATAATAGGGTACCTATACTAAGTTTGTCATTCCGTCTGTAACGCATTGAAATAATTCTGCTAGAGCGAGATGGATTGAACACCCACGCATTATTAATGTTATTTTGATTTTTGCATGTCCGCCTGTCTGTCTGTTTGTCTGTCCGTTTGTACGTCAGCTCGATAATTCGGCAGTGCATTCACTTAGACAGCTGAAACTTTGCACACGGGCTTAAAAAAAAAAGTTAAATTACGTTTGCAAATGGGAAAAATCGGGTAAACTTCATACAAAAATTTTGATTTTTACTATATATTTGGGCACTACCTGAGAATGTGTCAACCCCGAAATTTTGTACACGGCGTTTACATGGAAATAATAAATATAATTTTAAAAACGATGTAGTTCTAGGCGTTCTTCTGAATACGAAATCCTATTAAATAATCATTTTTCCTGTCCGACGAATGGTTTTAGAAATATATGCGAAAAACCATTTCAAAAAACAAACTTGCCGAGAGAAGTGACCATACGAAACTACATATGAGCATTAATCTTGTCTGGTCTTAGGCCAGTTCTAGCTATTTTACTTGTTCCATTTATATTGCCACAAAATGATAGGGTAATCGACGTACATTAAAAATGGATGGAGTAATATGTGTTTTAAGAATTTACTGGAAAATGATGATTCTCATGAAAATTAACAAATTCATGAAGCTGATCTGGTACATGGCACTAAGACTAAGTTGGTGGAGTTATATCTAAAAATTTATCTTAAAATTAGGGTTTTATAGGCTCAAGTATTATCAAATTTTCCATACAAGTAATCAGATGAATTTTTTTTTTGTGCTTATTTGGTTCAGAATTGAATAAAACTTTATAGAATTTCAGCCTTTGGTTAATAAAAGTAAAAATAATTCTTTCGGAAAACTGCCAAAATATAAGCATCTAACGACAAAAAGTGCAGTTACATGACGAAATATAGCAGAATCTGAAGTTATAAACATCTTTAAGAAGGATATATATATATATAATTGTAGCAAATCAACACGTACAACCAAGGGCTTCCGATAAAAGAGTGGATAAAAATATTAATGCATAGTCATTGTCGGATAATATCCTTTTCAATGGAAAAGTTCATTTATTCGTAAAAACTAATTCGAGGAAGGCTACAAAAGGATCAAACTCATAGTCGCGTAGTTTGAATATTAATTCAACTATCAGTAAAAGAAGTAAAAAGCTAGAATTGGTCCAGGACCAATTCTTACGATACCCTCACTTCTCTGAACAAGTTTGATTGTTGAAGTGATTTTTCCATTATAATTCTAGAACTTCGTGGAGCAACAAAAATGATTATAAACAATTTCATAGCATTATATATACTCAACAACTTTTCAGTACAAGAAACCATATATTTTTTTATTTTTATAAAAATGCAATGTACAAAATTTGAGCTCTCTACGTCGGCAAAGGCAAAAGGATATACTAGATGTGCGTATATAAATAGATTGCTGTTCGAAGCCTATCAATTTCTGACTCAATATATTATGGACGAATTCAAGCGTAATTAAATTTTTTTTACAGCCTTGAATCTTTGCAATTTTTGTTTTTTATTTTATAAAAAAATTTCCCACAAAATTTGAGCTGTTTAAGCCAATGCTTTCTTATAAATTCCTTATTTATCAAGGAACGCATACGCATGGCTGTAATAAAAATTCCGAAACTGTTTCTATGTCGTAATTATTAATTTTGCGATTTATTTTCCATTTCATCTTATTTTTTACATACATTGTTGGCCGTATAGAGAATCTCTTATATAACTGGAAAGATTGTGCTTAGTTAAACTTTAAGATCCTTTGCTTGATTAAGAAAATGTCGCTTCTGGTAGAAATTCTCAATTTTCTAGCACAAAGTTATATCATCCGTTGAACGTGTACCTACATTCTTCGAAGCTAATACATATTTTATATAATTTGCAAGTTACTTATTGGAGAATCAAGTTTCAATAAATAGCATCAGAGGGACCGCTGATGAATCCAATAGATTCCTTTTAATTTGAGTTTAAACCACGGATGATTAAATACAATCTATGAAGCAAGCTAATTGGTTCGCTAAGAACTAATTTATCAAAACCGAAAATGATGTTGTCCTTCCCAGATTGGAATCCAATTCAATTTTACTTGACTTTCTTACCTAATCCTTTCCATAACTCTTTCTATCTATGTTGTGCTTGCGTCATAGAGTATCCCCTGAGATTGGTTTTAAAATATAAAAAAAAGCAATATATGTACATCAACGAATTTCTAATAATACAGTAAATTTTTTCAACAGGATATCTTCTCTAATAAAGACCTTAATACGGAAATGTTTTGTTGTGCAGTTCCTAATTTATCAGCTGTTATTCAGACATAAACGATATACAAAAAATAGCTGAACAATTCCGATAATATGCTTTCTCTGATGGAAACTTTTCAGAAGAGAGAAACAGGAATTTCCCAATGTCTGCAGTAAGTTTTATTGTAAGTGCCTTTCGTCACCACAAGCCCTCCTTTCTATAACTTTCTATGATGACTTCGTTTACTTGCATCTGTGTATCAGTTCAACCTATAACTCTGCGTTAACATTAAGAAAGGGTCTTTATTATATATATAAGAAATATAAAATTGATCAATATTTACAGTTTGAAGAACTCCAAGAGACATATTGAAAAGTCACTGGAATATCTTGATATTATTCTGAAAAAATCGAATCATGTTTTTATTTGTTTCAACTTTTTCACATCACAAATTACAGTTTTTAGAGGAAAATTTGCAAAAAAATTATTTAGAATCTCGCATGTCTCTATTGTCAAATTCCAAAGTAGAAACAGATAAATTTTCATTCCTCCCACCACTTATTTTTTTGTTATAGAGTGTCCGCTTCCGCCCCTATGTGTGGGGTGCAGGCGGACGACCACATATTAAGCATTAAAAATTGTCTTAGACCCTAGTAGAGGACAAATTCGGACAAAAAAATTAAAAATATATATTTGTTTACTAAAGTTTACTAGAGATAAACTCATTTCATTTTTCCATTTTTAGTATTTCCTTGTTACAACAGTTGCTTTTCGAGTTATCAAATCCAAAGGAAAAAATATTATTTATAAAATCCTTACTTACGTGCTCTACGAAGAATTTGTTCAGAGAAAAAGTACACCCAAACTGCATTCAAACTTGTACTGACGAGATATATGCCGGTCGTTTAAGTTTTAAGTGTCGCGGTATATGCCCTTTAAATAAAACGTTGACCAATACCTTTCTGTCCGAGTTCACCCCCACATTCTGACTTCACCCCCGGGTGACGGTACCTAATTTTTTATATAATAAAAATTTTCTCGAACCCTTTCGGAATCGATATTTAATATGTTGTCTTCCAGGAAAGGGTGGCTTTGTTATTCTAAAATAGAAATCTAGTTATCCTAGATATATTATTAATGATCGGGTAATTCTGATAGTCCCGTTCTTATTTAAAAAAAAAAAATATATATAAACTTTTTTAACACATTACAGTACATATCTATGATCAACAACATGACCTTTTCATGTAAGCTCAGTACGTACCAATCTTGTTCTCTTTACAGAAATGATTGTCTCTATACTCTGACTGTAAAAAAGTTGCATTAAAATCAACTTTCTTAAATGGAAAATTGCCTGTAAACTCTATATGGGTCTCAAAAGAGTAAAACTCAATCCCCATTTCTGATTTTCTTAATAGTTTCACAGATATTCTCTCGTCTTTATCAAAATGCACAAATTGGTTTTCTATCTACTCTACTCTAGTGCTTCCCAAGGTTTTATTTTTCACATTTTTTTTTTAATGTATTAACGATTTTCCGAGCTATATTTAGAGTGATGGTTTACTGTATGCCGATGAAGGCAAAATTTATACAAAAAATCGAAATTTTAAAGTGACATTAAGAGGCTGCAATCTATGTGTCAGAATATATGTATAACAAACAGGAAATATACTTAATTTTTGAAAACTCCTAACAGTATCTTGAAGTTGAACGGGTGAGGGATAAAGAAGGACGGAAACGCAGAATAAATGAGATGTATACAAACAAACAAAAAAAGTTACAACTGAAAGCTTGTGTGATAACTGAATGGCCACATGTAGGAATGTCAACAAATTGCACTCAACAAACTTAGCTGTTCCTTCAAGAATTCTTCACCTTTAATCCGGTGAATTATTTGTGTTGAGCTCAATTTGCTAGTGTGAGTGCATATTTTAGGTGAAAACAGCTATCAGAATTCCTTATCACTTATTTCATCAAGATATTGTTCGCAGTTTTTGACTTAATTCAGGTAATTGATTTCATCAATTTCGAGCATATGTTTGATAATGTTTCTATTTCTCGTGTTTGTGAAATTAACTATTTGATTACATGCTAACTCGTTTCTTATTTTATAGCCATTACTTTCAAAGCTTTAAATATACTGGGTATTTTCCTTCGCAATTGTAAATCTTTGAAATACACTATTTTGATAAATTATTTTCTTTGACACAATAACTAGAAGCACATATTTTAAAATGACAGGTGTGGAGTCCGTTATAATATGTACTCCTGCTATTCTGACCACATTGAGTTCACTCAAGAAATTTTATTAGTCTCTTATTATTAAAATTAAACAACACTTCTCTGAAGTACCTATACCGAAAATCTAAATCACTTTTACATGTTTGGCAAACCGTTGAGTTTAATATTATTAAAATAACGTCGCCTGAAAATTATTTCGCCATATCTTAATTTACAAACAGTTTTGAATAAACTGAACATCTATTTTTCGCTTTCACTCTATAGATTTTCTTTAGAAACAAATCAAGCATCTTACAGAGTTCAAGAATGAATGAGTGAGACCGCCTATCGTACTGTCCTTATATCATTTTTCACAACATGTAACAATTAACAATTTTTTAATCACCAATTGCCATATGTGGTTTAATACAACAAAACTATAACTTTCCGTTACGCGTGGAAATGTGAAAACCAATTTTAGAGATTTCAAAAATTGTTGTACTGGAGAAGATGGGGTGATACTGGACACAGGAACAAAAACGGACAGGGACAATGCCACTAATATTTCAATGGTAGAAACTTCAATAGTGAAAAACACCAATTTAAGGGTACTAAGGTATGTTGGCGTTATTATACCCTAGATGAAATCATAGGGGTATACTAAGTTTGTCATTCCGTTTGTAACACCTCGAAATAATGATGGTAGAGCAAAATGGATTGGACACCCATTCATAATATTAAAAGTTATTTCGATTTTTGCATGTCCGTCCGTCCGTCCGTCTGTCCGTCTGTGCGCACGATAACTCGAGAACGTGTATTCTTAAAGAGCTGAAATTTTGTACACGGACTTTAAAAAAAAAAAGTAAAATTAAGTTCGAAAATGAGACAAATCGGGCAACTCCTTCGTGGGGTTGCTATATAAAAATTTCGTTTTCCGCTATATATTTGGCCACTGCCTGAGAACGCATCGACGTAGAGAGTTGAAATGTCATACATGATGTTTTTACTATATTAGCAAATAAAATGTCAAAAATGGACTAAATCGGGCAACTCCTTCTTGGTGTTGCCATATAAAAATTTCGGTTTTTTACGTATACTTTGAAAACGATCAGTCCAAGACATTTTTATGGTACTAAAAACTTCTGCAGAATACGAAATCCTATAAAATTGGTTATTACCATTTTTTCTGTGCGAGAAACTGTTCTAGAAATATATGCGAAAAACAACTTCAAAATCAATACTTGAATAGATCGGTGACCATACGAAATTTAATACGGGCATTCATCTAGGGTATCCTAAGAATTGGTCTTAGACCAATTCTAGCTTTTTTACTTGTTAAGCTGTTAAGTTGTCCTAAAAGTTATTTGCACCTTCATCAGTTTTTGTTTGTTTTGTTTTTTGTTTGTTTTCAGTATAAAAAGGCGATTGATCTTATTTAATGCTATTCTTGAAATGCCTTAGCTCTCCTAGAAAATGCATGAAATGCACTCAGTTTTTTCATTAAAACATTTATATTAGCCTGTACGAGCATTTATACCCTAGATGAAATCAAAGGGTATACTAAGTATCTATGTCATTCCGTTTGTAATGCACAGAAATAATCCTAGTAGAGAATAATGGGTTGGACAGCCACGCATAATATTAAAAGTTGTTTTGATTTTTGCTTGTCCGTCTGTCTGTCCATTTGTCCGTCCGTCCTCAAGATAACTCGAGAACGCGTTCACTTAGAGGGCAGAAATTTTGCACATGGGCTTTAAAACAAAAAGTAACTTTAAGTTCGAAAATTGGAAAAATCGTTTAACTCCTTCGTAGTGTTGCCATACAAAAATTTTCGTTTTTACTATATATTTGGATACTGCCTAACAACGCGTCGGCGAAGTGAGCTGAAATTTTGCGCACAGGTTTAAAAAAAAATCCAAATCTAAGTTCGAAAATGAGACGAATCGGACAACTCCTTCCTAGGGTTGCCATACAAAAATATCGATTTTGACTCTATATTACTGTATATTTGAACACTGCCTGAAATTTTGTACACGGTGTTTTCATAGTAATAGTAAATAAATCTTCAAAACGTGACTAAATCGGGCAACCGCTTCTTGATGTTGCAATTTAAAAATTTAGGTTTCTTACGTATACTGTAAAAACGATCAGTCCTAGGTGTTTTTATTGTACTGAAAAGCTCTTCAGAATATGAAATCCTATGAAATTACTAATAATCATTTTTAATGTCCAACGAACCGTTCTGAAAGTATATGCGAAAAGCCACTCCAAAAATCAATCCTGCACAGATGGGTGACCATTTGAAATTAGATACGGGCATTGGTTTTGTGGTATTATAAGAATTGGGTTTATACCAAATTTTTTTAGTTATTTATTAAATTATTTGAAACATTAAAGAACGTGGCAATGAGGCACAATCGGACGGGGCACAACCGGATAATGTCCGGGCACAGATCTTGAGTTTTCGAAAAAAAAATTTCAGGATTGGGTAAGTAGGAAAGTTTATTTCCTCCAAGCGTCGATAGGGAATTAACTG
This sequence comes from Dioctria rufipes, assembly GCA_963924295.1. Taxonomy (NCBI): domain Eukaryota; kingdom Metazoa; phylum Arthropoda; class Insecta; order Diptera; family Asilidae; genus Dioctria; species Dioctria rufipes. The sequence goes on from OZ002743.1 coordinate 126,596,418, forward strand.
ACTGTATTAAATTAATGGAAGGTCGGTTATTTATATTATACATGCACATGCATACATATATATATAAAAATATGTGTAGTAAATTATAAAGATAAACTAAAAGGGATCTACCCAAATGAAAATGCCGTGGATTAATTTAATTCCATATAATTGGATTAATGAGGTTAAAAAATTCACAAATCACAAGTCACTATAACTAAAGTTCGAGTAAAAGATATATGTAATGCTTCAATGTCCACCGGAATATTAAATCTACGGACCACGGACTAAATTACCATGCGACTGATCACTGCTAACTCGTGTTGTTGTCTTCCTGATACCGCAAAAAAAAACCAACTGTCCTCTCGTCCACTTCTATCGGTATATCTAAAATGTTTCTGTTTTTATCGTGGTCGTACTTTGTGTTTTTTTGTGTGTTATTATCAGCTATCCTACATATATATATATATTATTATTAATTCTTCTCTGAGCCTCCGTACCAAATTTATAATGTAGATTAAACGGGCATTGCAAGCGTCCCAAAAACACAGTCTGAGATTATCGCTCTAAAAGGAGCAATTATTAATAGTAGGTTTAAGAAAATTAAAGTGTAAATAAAAGGTGAGGTAAAAGACAAAACAACACAAAACGAAAAGAAAGCAAAAAATATTAAAGGAGGTAAACATACGTGTAAGGGTATATGCATCTACTGTCAAATAGTTTTTAATGAAAAGGTTAAATTTCGGTAGAGTGATGGTAGGGTTCAGCCAAGAGTTTTGCGCATGGCAGTTGTACTATCTGGATTGAAATAGCAGATTTCGAATGTGACAAGTGCCTCTGAAAGCAGTTAGGCAATTCTTACAAATAAACGATTTTCACTCCACACCCATTATATATTTTTGAAATATAAAAAATACCACATTCCTTGCGTATATTTCATTTTTCAAATAACATAAATAATTAATCGGATATTTCACTAATCGAAAAAATATAGGTCCGGAAACAAAATATTTTAAAATGCAAAACTAACATCAGATGTAAAAACAGATCGAAAATCATGACTACTTTGCATGTTTCTTCGGTCTTTAAATTCATCAATTTTCTGAATACGTTTCGTTTTTAGTTTCCTTTAACATGCGTTTATTTGATACGCAAATTTAAACGATCCTATCGGAAGAAGTTTTTATTAATTTTAAATTATAATAAATACGTCCTATTGAAAGATTTTCGTTCATTCGTCCAAGAAAATTCTACTTTAAGAACATTCTTAAAACGTTATAACTTCGTTCTGCGATAGCGAAAATTAATTGGAATAGACCCACTTTTCGTTATCACAGCGAGCAGAAATTTGGCACACAGGTTCATGTCGCGTGACAATTGAATCTATTAAAATTTGAACCGGAAATTTCCATGGAAAACCCGGAAAATCGGGAAAAATCATTTGAAAATTTGGTGATAAATTCGTTTCAGGAAAAAAGCGGAGTTTTCCGATTTTTCCGAAAAAAAAATTCCGAAATTTTCCGACTTTTCCGGAAAATTTTCCCGTAAAAAAGTTTTCTAAATGCAGGATCAAGTTCCCTATCTCTCCGACAATGGTGATAACTTCCAGAAAAAATCGAGGAAAATTCATGTAAAACTCTTTTCCGGAGTTTTTCCAACCAAGGGAACGTTTGTTTTGCAACCTAAGACAAAGTTGTAGAGCGAAATGAGTTGCATAAAGTTGCTTTTGTGGAAAAGTCCATGGAAAACCCGGAAAAGCGGGAAAATCATCGGAAAATTTTTCATCGATATGATTAGTGATAAATCTGTTTCAGGAAAATTGTAGAATTTTTCAATTTTTCTGGAAAATTTTCCGAAAATTTCCGGGAAATTTTCCGACAAGAAAGTTTCATAAGCTATGCGGAATCATTTTTTTCCGTCCTACCTGCAACAATACTTTCTCTTCAACAATCATGAAAACTTGCATGAAAAATCGAGGAAAATTCATGTAAATTTTTAAAAAAAAATCATAGTAATAGCAAAAGTCTGTGGAAAACATGGAAAATCGGGAAAATACATGTTATATGGGATCAAGTTGGAATACAGCTAAAAAGCGCTGTTTAAAACATAATTTGAGTTTCAGAAAACCGTTGCAGTACTTCAACGATTTGATACTCGAATAAATTTTTTGAAAAACTGGTAAATCAGTGTCTTTTCAGCCGTCATAAAATTGTTTTAAAATATCTCCATGCAGCACGTAATAACAATTTAGTTAACGGGAAAAAGGCACAAAATAAAATAAGTAAAAAACGAGTTTTCAAACAAATCTGAGGCCAAGCCGCATGAAAAAGTAGAAAATAAACTTTTCTTGACACACAGAGGTGGGCTCAGATTTTATTCGCTGACAATCACCGATATATTTCAGTATGATCAATCAGAGGTAATAATTCAAGAGAAATGTCCAATCAAAAAATCTGAGTCCACCTCTGGGTGTGAAGAAAAGTTTATTTTCTACTTTTTCATGCAGCCTGGCCTCAGTTTTGCTTGAAAACTCGTTTTTTACTTATTTTATTTTATATCTGTACTGGGTTTAATTGCATTAAAAAACTAATAGATTTTTAAATTTTGGTAGACTTTGCGATCTCATTTCACTTGCCAATTTTTCAAACTGTTAGTCACAGCACGTAAATAATCAGAAGAAATTCTGTGGTAATTCAGTAACTTTAGTGCTGGAAAATTTGTTTAGTTCGTTTTTAATCATGGAATAAAGATAGCCAGTCAGACTTGGAACGCGAAAGGGGCTATTTGTATTCAATTCCACTTTAAAACAAAAATAAAATGAAATTTCTATCGAAGTAATATTGGGTCACCTCATAAACAATGCAGTGTTACAATAACGCAACAAAAGACACGTGCAAATAAAACGTATTTTCCCTTTCTCTTTATGAACCCAATCATAACGGAAGCTTATTTCCAGTAAACCTCTAAGGATAAAAATAATTCTTGCCAGTTGATTCTTCCACCTTGTTGTGAACAGTCATGTTGAATTTCTCCAAAAAATGGTTATACAAAAACTATCATAAGCATTCCAGGAAGATACTACTGGCAAGGGTGCATTTATGACATTTTTATGTTATGAGGCATTATTTATCATTTACAATTCATTGTTGATAACTTAGAAATGTCTGTCTTGCATTTAACTGTTAAAAGCAATGTTGCGATAACGCATCACTGGTAATAGAACTACTTTTTTATATCGGAAAACCTTTATCATTGGCGGAAATGTTGGATGATACTCAGTCAAGTGCAATAAGTTCGGTTGAAATTATAATTACTCTCGCTGATTTTAACGCTAATACTGATGAGGACTCCGGTGTAAGGATTGCAACGATCCAAAAAAGCTAAGCACTATTAGCTTTAACAACTGGAACTATTAGCAGAAAGGACGATTTTGGTGTTGATGTTGGACTTGATATCGGCGACGACTTCCAGCTCAACACAGTAGAAAAGCTGTTCGACAGCCACATGTGAACAAAACATATAATAAATATGTACATCCACCCCGCATATAGGAATAAGAGGTAAGAAATGGTGAGTTCTTAGTACAGCAGTAGGCAACGCTGGTGCATTAGCCAAAAAAATATGACTGTATGTTGGATGCCCTAGTTTCGGTGATGTCTTGTTGCAGAACTATTTGAAAAGTATGGGACTCAGCCATTTATAGCTGGCCGACCTTCCAAGACAAATAAATTTCTTCCTGTTGACCCATAGATAATATTAACAGAATATATCAAACTACGTTGCAAAATTTTCTCATCCCAAACCACAAAACGTTGAGGTTCCTGCAAAGTTTTCCTACATGATAAATGTTTTGAGACTTTCATGTCCGACGAAGATACGTATATTATATTTTTTATAAAAAAATTTTTTTTTCCTATGTTACTTCTTTCGTTGTAAAAACTTTCTTAATATAAATAAAATAAAAGGTAGATTTGCTCTCAAAATCCCAGTGTTGAGTTTTTGCAACACACAATCTCTCTACAATTAACAAAAAACTCTTTAATTTTATACTTAAAGCTTTTTAATATTCCACATAAAGTAAAATTTTGTGAAAATGAAAAATGTAATTCGTGATGAAATCACTAAAAACGAACGTGATGGAAATTAGTTCCCTATCCTTATTCTTAGTTCAAGTTTTAAGGAATGCAATTCGATTTTTACAATTATTTTTTCAAAGTTGAAATAGAAGTAAAAAAACAGCATACTCGGTATACTTCTGACACATTCCGTTGCGTTGTAAAATCTTTATGAGTTAAGTAGAAATTAGTAACAACGCAATGTGAGAAGTATATTTATTTAGTTCATAGCAATAAGCTCAAGCCAAGGTTAACGGTGGTTCCGGAAATTCCGTGCCAAGAACTATACAGCCCATAGAAAATTAACCTCGTCCTGGAAAAGTAATCGAGCCTGACGAAGATATCCTACAATGCTTGGTGGAAGAAACTCCCATGATAACTGTTGAGGAGCTAGCGGAAAGGGTTGGATTTGGTCAGTCAATCATTCATAGACACCTACTCTCCATCCGGAAAATGCCCAAATCGGGCCAATAGATTCACACAAACTTTTCTAGTCTAATCCCGCACAGAGAGTGAAAGTCTGCTCTTCTTTGCTGTCTCGTTTCAAGAATGAAACTTTCCTTCCACTCAATACTGATACAAACATACATATAAAGCACCGAAGACAGTGAGAAATACCGACGCAACATACCATGGTAAAGATAACTTCAACCAAGTGAAATGTTGTTGTTGGTTATATATGAATGGTTTACTGCACTTTGAACTTATAAATAAAACAAAATAAATGATAACAAAGGAGGTGTATTGCGAGTAGCTTTCAGTGGCTTAAGTAAGAGCTAGAAGAAAAACATGTATCTTTTGTTTCAAGACGAAAGATCCGCATAATTATAATGTTGGATGATCTAATAGAAAGTAATTGCTGATTTTCAATAGGTTCAATTGATTCGATGTTAATAACAGATAAAAAATATAAATATGTGCTGGGTACCAAATATCAATTACGTTTTTATTATATTTCCTTCTCAGTAGTTTGAGCACGTTGTATTCTGCTTTTCTGGACAGACATCTGAAATTTGCATTACAATTATTATTATTAGCCGAATAAGCAATATCTTTGCTAACCTAGTTACACTTGTTTCAATAACTTCCGATTTAATTAGCAATAGCTCGAAATTTGTTGATAGGTAGTCTGTCCAAATATATATGTGTATGTATGCCTAATATACCCCAAAGCTTTACAAAATTATGCAAAACAAAAGAAAATCGATTTGAGTGAACAGTGTAATTATTTGGAATACCTACATATCTCGACTCAATAGAATCCCGTATCATTAAAATCCACTTTTGTTGATATTTTTCGGATGCTTGATTAAGAAAAAACCCGAACGGAAAAGAAAATCTATCTCTAACCTGCGCCTATAGTCATAAAATTTAGTTGTTCTCATGATAAATAGACATTCTTTGATGCATACACATAAGACTTACACGAATTCAATGGTGTCTGACTCGGTGAATTTGTAAGGAAATTCTCGAATTAATTGCATTGCAATCATGACCTACCAAAATATTAACGAAAAAATCACTTGAAATCGAGTGCATTAAAGAAGCTGAATAATCTGCACTTGGTTGTTATAGCCAATGGTTGCGCTTTTTTATTAGATAGGAACAGATAAGCTAACAGTATGATTGAACTAGACCAGATGCTTACTTCTGCTGTTGAGTTGTTAAGGAAAATAATATGATTGACTACAGGTGCAGCAGTCTACTTGTGTTTTTAATGTTCTAGGTATACATAATTACATTATTTAATATGCTCCAGCTTTATTTTTATAATATTGTCTCTAGAGTATTTAAAAAAAAATGCATTCAGTGATACAGAGCTACACAAATTTGGTAATCGATTGCCTGGTTGTCCTAGTTACATTTGCATTGCTCTTTATAAACCCTGTAAATGTTAATTAGAATTCACAAAAACATACGTGAAGCTATTGGAGCGGGTAAATTTTCCAAAGCTTTTAATTCATTTACTCTCAATTTACGTTTCTGAAAAAAATTCATAAATAATTTGGATTTTCCTTGTATGTCGTAAATTTTATTGAAAGTTATTTATCAATTTGAACCTATTTGGGCAAAACATAGCTAACGATCGACTAGATATCATAAGCAATAGTCCGTTATTAAATCCGAGGAATTTTATAACCGGCGGGCAGATCTGGACTGGGACTTGAAGCCGGCCTGGGCAAATGGTAATAAACCAGCCTTTTTGGGTCTTCAAAAAACACTTTTTTATGACAGGGAAACAAGCCAAATTATTATGCCGATTTCCTACTGAACCGAGCACAAGGAGTAAAAGACAGCTTTTGCTATTCAGAAGTCATTTTTATACTCGCTATACTTTTGGCTCAAATGGAAACTTTTCGACTGAACAAAACAAAGTTAAAATGTTTGCAAATCGAAGGGAAGTCTTCTCACAAACCAATAACGCTATATTTCAAACAAGGAATGTCAGACTGCTAAGTACATAGCCACTAATCATAAATGATAGATAAATTTGAATTTTTTTCTAGATTTACAAAATTTAATAAAGAAGATTAAGCAAGAAATTTATATAAATACAGCAAATAAGTATGCATCAATATCGTGGCGTCTTTAGAAGCAAGGGAAGTATTGCTTCCCTTAGATTTTCCCATTCGTTTTAATTAAAACAAATAATGAAAAGAAATTACTAACTACGACAAAAAATTTCTTCAAAATATTTTCATTCAAAAATATTTTCCCTAAAGCCTTTTCATTTGCCCTTCGCTTTAAACTATCAAAGAGAAGCAATTATAAAATCACCTCCATCTGAACAAAACAATCAAACAACTTGCAACGAAAAGTGTAGCACTCGAACACGTCTGGACACTGTCTATGATATCACGGCCGATATCACCACCTGGAGGAGGTGGATTTATTTTCGCTTCGATCAAGAATTGAACAACATCAAACAAAATGTATGGCATTCGAACTTGGAAGAAATCTACCTATGACGTCACAGATCTCTGTTGCTCGTTCGCCACTTATGTGTAGCTACACTCCATAAAAAATGTTTCTAAGCCTAAGGAATTCAATTTAAAAAATGTTTATATGGGACCTACAAACACGGTAGCATGTATTAGGTTGATTTTATTCATATGAATAATATTTTTCTTATGAAAGATCAACGCTGTATTTGTTTCAACTGGAGGTGGATTTGTTTGTGCTTTCATCAATTTCATGTAGGTAGGTTAGGAAGTACTTCGGTTGTAGGTAGGCAAATATGTTGAAGCCGTGCGGGCGAGAGAAAATTGTAAATTCTGAGGGGAGTTTCAAGTTGGATAGAGAAATAGCTTTGGAGTTAGCTACGTCTTGACATATGATATTAACGACATAAAGGTACAGTCGGGGGGTAAATAAGCAAATGAGCAATTATTGATTTTTTAATTTAGCTTAATTAGAATTTATTTGTCGCCGTCATGACATAATCACGAATCTGCTTTTGTGGTTATTTTGATCTGCCATACTCATATGTAACTAGGGAAAATCAAACCTATACCCTCTTATCTATATTAGCAATGTGTATAAGTTTCGTATCAGCAGGAACAAATACTCCTCAGTACGAGCAGTCTCTGCCTGCCGCAGACGCCAGAAGAAAATGCTAAGCAGACCTCGTTTATAGTCTTAGTATAAATTCTGAGTAAGAATCACATGATGTGCAATATTTCGTATTTACTTTAGCGATTAGCGAATATAGCCCTATATGTGGGACTAGCGAATTAAAAGAAAACAAAAGCTAAGAAGACTTTTATAAAATGCAATGTTTTTAAAAACCATTGATAACTAACACTGCAGTTGGTGCAGAAACTAGCCGTACTGACGAGTATTGGTTTCTACTGATACGAAACGCCTTATATACATTGCTATCTGCGCCAACTGCAGGCATTACAGTGTTAGCTATCCATTTTTTCATAAAAATTGCATTTTCTAAAAGTCTTCATGACTTTTCTTTTCTGAAAATAAATAGAAGCGATTCGAACTTTTTAAACCACGACATAAGCTTCGTACATCAATTTTTGAATCGATTGATCTGCTTTTATTCTAATTTACGTGGAGGTATGAAACATTGGAATAAGTTCTTATGAAGATTTTGGATTCCTTTCTAGTGATCTTCTTAGCAAAATAGACGACGAGAGTCTGAGAAAAGCCGTTTTTGGATATACTTCAATCAATTCACGACTATAGCCGCCAAGAATCCTATCTAAATGTCGAAATCGCGTTCAAAGATTTTCTGACATTGCCAATGACCTTCATGTGAATGAAGTTTCAGCAAATTGATGTTAATAGAAAATTACCTTCGATCTGCAAAATATTATCAAATAGTTCGTGGTGAAAAAAGGTACAAATTCCATCTACAGAATCTTGCAAATATTTCTATCGAACTGATTCACCTCAATCTTTTTAAATATACATGTACTCGTAGCAAATTAATATTAACAAATGATTTTGTGTGCAATAAATATTATTACTATTCTTTTGTCCGGATGTTTTATTATCATTATCAATTGTTGCTGAAATTTTTTCAGTCAGTTGTAGACCACATTAGGATAGTAAAGTTAAATTAGGTTATGTTGACAATTTTATAAATTAGGGACGTAAATTTATTCGTTCTGTCGGTTCTCGGTACTGTCATTAGCGTATTTTATTAGTAACAATGGAAATTTGTCGTAAGTAAAGACTGACTGTAATAATTTTCCTCACTGACCATAGGTACATATATATATATAGTATGTATAGGTATTCTACTTCAAAATTGATTTGCACGAAATAAAATTAATTAATTTTTTAAAAATTAGCAAATTTTAAAAACAATTTTTGCACATTTGTTTGAAACCCTTGTTCTACCCTTTTGTTAAAAAACAAACATTTTTCGAATAATAATGGTATGATGCAAAAAATTTTGGTTTATTCTTATAAAGCAGTGAATGCTTTTGAAACCATAAAAATGCCAAATTTTCCTTATAAAATACTATCTTGGCAACACTCACAAGCTACTTTGGCTCCGCGTCCTGTAAGTGTTTATAATTTGTGGGACATTTTTGAGTATTTTTAACTCATAGCTCTCCTACCACCGCAGCCGTAAGGTGAGACCAATCTACATGGTAAATACGTGTGAACGCGATTATCCCGGAGACCACTCGCCCCATGAGAACCGGCCCATCGGGCTAGTGTCTAATCGCCCGTCCTTCTAGTCCGGCTCCGCCAACGGGATCAACTGTTATAGACTGATTAACCTGATGATGCGTCAATAGGGTGAAAATGCGTCGCATTCATAGAAAAGATTTCCTAAACTAAAAATTATTGTTTATGATAACAATTCTTTTCACTTAACCATGAATAAATTTAAAAATTGCCATCAAGAAATTCTATAAATTATTTGAGGAACTTAGACATAAGTAGTTTAATGGTTTATTACCGCCTGATGAAGATTAAATACAAAATGATGTGCAACAATTTGTGGTACAATACTTCGTACTTAAGCATAAAAGTGTTGTAACGTTTCTCCTTACTCAGGATAATATTAGTTATTTCGCCAGGCTGTTACTCCCACTTCAATTTTAAGGCTATTACGCCGAATTTTGGAACGAAAACACTCCAGATTCTTCTAAGATGTCCTAGATACGTGACTTGAGTTTGCAGGAAATTACATTTCCTAGGATTTAGTTTTAGGTTATAATTTCTCAATATTTCAAAAGTTTTTATAAGATTTTGATTGTGATATTTTAAACTACAACCGAATATTATTATGTCATCATAAGAAAATGCTTCTGACTCTAGGCCGGCTAGTGCGATGGATAATATTCTTTGAAAACTGATTGTCGAAATTTTTAGACCAAATGGCAATCTTTTAAAATTATAATGCCCTTTACTGGTAGAAAAAGCAGTGAGAAGTCTTGAACATTTGTTAATTGTATTTGGTGAAAAAACTAGTCAAATCTATGGTTGAGAAATAATTTGACCTGCCTAGGTTATCTAAAATATCTTCTATCCTTTTGAACGGAAATTTATCGTTTGCTATTTTCTTATATAATTGCCGGAAATCTAATACGATTCTCCATTCTTGTTTCTTGTTTACTAATAATAGTGAATACACTTTACGATTTTTTACTGTGGCAAATTTATATTTGTTGAAGAAGGCATTTTTTTGAAAAAGCTCATTTTTTTTTTTTTTGTTATTTCACCACACAACCTATTTGATTTTGGGTGACAAGTTTCAAGTCTTGATTTTGACTCATCAACAGTTCCGTCCCAAATAGCGAAATTGATTGACTTAAAAAACAAATGAAAAACTGAACAAAGAAAAGAAATGAAAAAATGAAAAAACCAAAAAATTGAGAAAAATTGTAAAAAAAAGTTTTATTAAAAAAATTTAAAAACCAGATTCATTCGAAACGACTAGAACCTGTGTGCGCCCGCAGTGAGCTGAAAAAAAAAGAAAAAGGAAGAAGAAGAAGCGTTTCATGTTAGAGGAAAACTTTACACTAATCGGTACGGCTTGGTTTTCTGCCTGCCGTAGACGCTTGAAATAGATCAAATTGATCTCATCTCATATAAACTCAGAATAAATTCTGGGTGTGAATTATATATGGCAAAAACTCCTATATTCCACCAAGGAGGAAGAAACAAAATTAGAGATTACTCTTTAAGATTTTTTACTGGCGCAAACTTATATTTGTTAAAGAAGGCATTTTTTTGGAGTCTCCGGTATATAGCAAAAGTTAAAAAAATTTATTTGTTATTTCATCACACAACCATTTTATTTTGGGTGACAAGTTTCAAGTCTTGGTTTTGACTCATCAACAGGTCCCAAATAGCGAAATTGAATGACTTGAAAAACAAATGAAAAAATGGAACAAAGAAATGAAATGAGAAAATGAAAAAAAAAAAGAACAAAAAATGAAAAAAAAACAACTGGAGAATCCACAAAAATGCCTTCTTTAACAAATACTAATAATAATGGAGAATTGTAAGGACTTACTGAGGGTTCAATGATTTCATTATCGGCAAGTTTATTCACTATTTTATCTATTTCCAAAATTGAGTGCTTTGCTGATGAACCAATGTTATCTAAGTTAATTTCTGATACCAATTAATCTATTCTTCCTTTTTTTATTATTTTGTTTCCTTGATTTTACTAAATTGAACTACGCTATAATTTTCTAATTATTATAAAATTACATCTTGGTCTGATGTATTTAGTATTTTTATGTGAGCAATACCTGCAGCTAGTATTATTGAATTTGTTCGAAAAACGCCAATCTGAATTTCTTCTTTTAGTATAATACTTGACTTTTAGGCATAGATCTTGGATGATTTGTGTTCTTGTTGCTATTCTTATATTTTCTGTTTTTGGAAGTTTTGTTATCATGGGTACTATTATGTCCGGATTAGAGGTAGAAATTGATATCGTAAACGTGTCATAATCAATTTTGCAGTTATTTCATATTAAGAAATCTCTTCCTGATATAACATCCGTTAGTATTGGGATATCATTCTTCATTATGTGGAATTCTTGGAAAATTTGTACGTCTTCAAATTTTAAATTTGATTTAGCTGTTCCTAAAGCAATGTCTCTGACTATGTTACTGCTATAATTTTACAACTGTTATTGTTTAGTACCGAAACGTCCGCACCCGTATCTATTAAAAATTTGTTTATGCCTAAGGTTATGTTAGTTTGAATGACGATGTAATTTGTCATATTATTATTGTGATTATAATTTCTTGATATTTGTGGTTCTAAGTTTACTCTAAGTCTGTCGAATGATGCGTTTCGCGGACTAAACATTGGCATAACTAGCAATGTTCCCTCTAATTTTTTCGCTGTCTGCGCGGTACAAAAGTAAACTCATCAAATCATTTAAATGATCGACAATTAATCTGTTTCTAAGTTTAGATTTAATTATATTCATTGTGCTGAATCCACTCTAGCAGTCAGCACTAGAAGGTTGAAAAGTTCCCATGATATAATAAAGTATTGCTATATTTTCAAACTCCGAATTTTGTAGTACATATTCTACACTGTATCTAAATGATTTTATTGCTTCTGTCTTGGTTTTTTCTGAAATCAGAAATTTGAGTTCAGAATATTCGTCACATATTTTATCACGTTTTCTGTACTTGAAAAAAAATGTGAATATTTACTTCCAAGGCATGCCACATTGTCTTTTCCGAAATCAAAATTATTAATTTCATTTGATATTATATGTATATCAAAAACTTCCCAATTTTTTACAGCTTCATCAGGAAATCTCATTTCCAAGTGATGGCATACTCGTTCAATGAAACGGTTTATGGACGCATTGTCAACATCATTTCCAACCTTTGTTAAAATGTTTTTAACATTTTCACTCCAGGAAACATTTTCTCGCAGATATTGTGCTTTTAATTTTTGTATTTTTGCTTTTATGTAATTATGTGCATAATTAAGAACATCATTAAGAACAAAGAGTATACTGGGAATTATTCAAACAATATTTACAAATTGGATCGTTACATCCATTTACTTATTCATTACAATATTCAATTAGGGTGTCGTAATTTTTAATTAAAGCATCCACTGCAAAATAACGAGATAACCTCGGTTAATGGTTTAAATGTTACCGCATCTCGATCCATAACAGAATCCAATTGTTCAAATTTTCCTTTTTTAATTCCTGAACATAGTGTAAACTGTCCTAAGGGGTCCCTATATCTTGCATAAGAGATACATGTTTCCATGCATCATTCAAACCCAAATCTTCTCGGTGCACAACACAATGTTGTTGAGTAATATGAAGTATTTCATTTTTGAGAAGTGCTCTCAGTCCATTTTTTCGTCCTACCATAACACTTGCTCCGTCGATGTGAACATTACCACTTTTTTAATATCTAGATTAAACTTCTTGTAAAAATAATTAGTATTTTCCAAAATAGAAGCACTCTCTTAATGTGTTTGCTTCAAAATACCTCCAAATTCTGTTTTGCAGGTCAAATTTTTTCATGAGAACAGAATTTATGCATTCAACAAATTTGAAAGCATAATTTTTACTCCGCCAACGTTTTGGTGTATTTACATGCTCTTTCATATCCTCGTGAAAGTCTTGCACATAATTCATTGATGTATTAATTTTTATAGCTAAAATAACGTCTAATCTAATCTAATTTGCATTCATCCCATTTTCGTCCTACATTAAATTCATTAGACATTTTTGCTTCGGCACAGAAGGAACATGACACTCCGTTTTCTTCATTGTATTTAAATATATTCCCCAATTTAACATTTTCTTTTTTATTTGAAGATGAGGTTTCACATTCTACGAATTTTGAAAGCAATTCTGTTTTAAATGAGCCACAGGAGTTTTTATTTATAATATTTTCATCATGGTTTAATTTTCGTTTGGACATATTTTATTTAAAATAATCTAAAATTAATTATTATATATATAATTAAGATGAGCTATAATAAAATTTATCTTTATAAACTCAATTATAATAATAATATGTAGTAAGATACTACATATAACAATATTCCTTTATTATTCCACAAATTGTTACAACAATTTACTTTAATTCTTCGATATTTGCACTTCGAAACTAACTATTAAACAAGAGAAGTATACCAACAGAGGCTTGCCATATGTTTCGCCGACTGCAATACGCAGAGGAACACTGTCAAAGATAACCTAATAAGATACAGATAAGAAGATAAGAAACAGCCGAACAAAATTGAAAATTTTCCTTGTTTTCTATAAAAAACAAATAATGTCATATACTTATGTCTTTTGCGAGTTAAAAACAAAAATGGAGAGAACGTGGGGTTACCCGAACTATAAGATCTCCCTGAATATCCTCAAAATCCTTTCAAAATATTCGTACCTACCAGCGAACCTGTAGGTAATAAATTTTACTATATGTAGGTTTGTGTCCTGAAAGTGAGAAAATTCATATAAAATTAGCCTAGACCTAGACCATAGAGCACATTAGAGACATCTACCACAAAAGGCAGAAACCCAACATCCGACAAAACCATACAATTTAAGATTAAAATTGAAAATTTGCAGTTCACATAAATTGAAAATTTTTAACGAGAATTAACTATCCTAAAGTTTTTTTGCCCATAATTGTTAAATATGCTATTTTGCTTTGTATCTAAATAACTTCCAAATAAATATTGCAATTTCTGGTCGGTGAAATGTCAGGAGAAAAGACAAGTACTATTAGAGTCAAATAATTATAAAAAGCGCCACTAAAATTGAAAAAATAACTCGTCGTTATTTGCTACATCTATCTATCTTTCTAAGACAGTCACAATTTAAAGAAATGAGAATACCTACCCACAGGAATTTGATTTAAATGACTTCAATTTTTACCGTTTTTTACTAGTTTCCGAGCTAATATCTCCATTCCAATATACTTTTTTTAATGTTTACCGACCTTATTTACTAGACTTCTTCATTACCTTTAATTTAAGATATAAATCATAATTCTGCTACAAATAATTTGCCAGAAATTCGCATTAAAAAATGTATGAAACTTGCAAATATTGCTACTGACATCTCTTAAACACAGTAAATACAATTTTTTTAATATCAATTCAAAAAGTGATCAATTTAATCGAAATTTTCTAAATATTAAAAAATATTTTTTAATGTCGAGAAAGATGAAGTTTTCAAAATTTATTCTAATTTACTAAAAACTATCAAATTCTTCTCGAATACAATTTAAAAAAAGTTTTCTGAATTTAATAAATGATTTATTAAATATCCCTTTCTGCATGAAAATTTGATAAAAATATAAACTTAAATGTTAGAAACGCTAGAACTGAATAAACATCATACAAATAATTAGAATTTCGCAAACGGTTATTTCCTTAACTGCAATAAATGCATGATATAACTTTTTAATGTTAATTTACATGTATAACAACGCTTTCAAAAATATACATGTGTCAGTGGAAGTAGTCAGCAGCATTTTACAAAACATTTAAGAATATTGAGATGAATGCTTGTTCACTTGAACATAAAATTACAGCAAGTTCGTTCCTGAAAACGAATTGAATTACGCGTTGTTCTTGTATACTATTGAAAGAGCAACAAATCATAAAATAAATTTGTTTTCAGAATCTAACTGCAGCAATTTATTTTCATTTGGACGCCAGATTTATGCAAGTAAAGAAGTTCTCGAATTGATCCAAATTCATAAGTTATACTGTTCTTTTTCGTACTTGAGGAAAATATTTAAGTTTTTTAAATATATTGTATGTGGAGTGCAATATATGCGTGTAATATATATTTTTTTTTAATATACTGCATAATTTGATTGATTGATATGGAAACAACTGGTTTTTATTATTAGATTTTCCCATTATTTTTTTTCCTCAGTTTCAAATTTACAGTTGGCAGCTATTGATTTAAAATATTCAATAATTGATTGCTTCGCTTCAGATAATCATACCTGCATAAAGCATAAAGGTTCTATTATGAAAAGCTATTCTTGAGAAAAGCACATCTGCATAAAGCAAATAAGTATATATACTAAAACGATAGAAATCTATCATTAGTTTTCTTAACCTATACGTTTCATGGTATACATTTTGGCAAAACTAAAAATTAATTTATTGGCATTTCCTTTACTTATATTAATCTTTCAATGATTATTTTAAGTAAACAGGTTGCTTGAATTTGGCATGAAGATTTTTTAAATATAACAAATATAACATAGATATGAATTTTCAATATCTCTAGTTTTATTAAGTATTTTAATGCTAAAAATAAGAAAATATGACCCGTTGATAATGATACAACCAACCAAAAGTTGAATCAAGAATATGTTTTCTAGAAAATAATAAAAATTTATTTGGCGTAAAATCAACAGCTTTTTTACTTGATATTTATTATTATTTCATTTTCTTAATATCAGTAAATTTTTCTTTCCGTGTAGTACATACATACTGATTTTTAATTAAATAGACCTCATTTTACCAAAGATATTTAAAACATTCAACACCAATTAAGAATGATAAGCGTTAATTTTAATAAATTAAAAATTGTGTAAATAAAAAACTGCAGAAAAATGTTGAATCTTTCAACCCGGCCGGCGATTAGAGAAGGTTCATTAATTACGGCTATTCTTTGATTGCCTACCAGTTAAATTTAGTGAAATTATTTTCAATGAGTTTCAGTCGATAATTCATTTTTCAGTTAAAATTAAATAGTTCTGTCCAATACTTACATTTGCTTTTTTCTACACTTTTAAATTCTCCCCAAATTTTGCTTTTAGCCCAAGCATAGGATATGAAAGGAACAATTGACTGATGTCATCATTATTTGGATCTATTAATTCCCTGATACCGAATCCTTCGTCTAAATACCCATATAGTACCTGGCCAAAAAATTACAAACACTTTGAAAATTTTATAAAGTTTTTATTGAAAGGTAATTTTCAGTACAAAATCTTATATATTTAACAAAAATTTGTATATAACATTAAAGAACAGGACATTAGGAAGATGAAATTAATAACAATAATAATATTAACTAATACTTAGTGTTGCCACCCTTTGCTAATTTAACTGCCTCGATTCTTCTTGGCATACTCTCTATGCAAGCTTTTATGCAATATTTTATTTGAGGCGCCTCATGCCATACTTTTTTGATGTTTTCTATTAGAGTTTGGCGATTTGTATTGTTTTCTCTATAATCAAGCCTTTTAAGCTCATGCCACACATTTTCGATGGGGTTTAAATCGGGTGAATTTCCAGGCCATGGCAGTAACGGAATATTTTTATCCGAAATACATTTTTTTACTGATTTCGCGGTGTGACATGGGGCGCCATCTTGCATAAACGTAAACGAAGAAGTCCAAAAGCCGATTTCTTCAAAATATGGTAGAGCAACGGTCTCCAAAACTTTTTTATACTGGTCCTGCCTCATGGTGCCTTCGACGAAATAAAGTGGTCCTGGCCCGTTAATCGAAATGGCTCCCCATACCATTACAGATGGCGGATGTTTTATGGTTTTATGGATGCATGAGGGATGAAACTTTTCTCCCGGGCGTCTTCTCACAAATCCACCGGTTTCTGTGAGGCACTGGAATGTCGATTCGTCTGAAAAAACTACCTGAAAAATAAATAGAAAATTAAAATTTTAAAATTTAGGCTTTTAAATTTAAGAATTCTGGAGGAATATCCATATTTACTTTTTGCCAGTATTCTACACTAAATTGGGAATATTCGGTAGCAAATGCAAGTCTCGCTTTCTCCATCCTTTTAGTTAAACGTGGTTTTTTTACCGGTCGCCTACATTGAAAGTTGGCATCCTTCAGTCTTCTTCGCAAAGTTCGATCTGAAATGCCTACGCCGGCATCATGGACCATCTTGTTGAGCTCCCGCAAGGGTACCCAGCGGTTCGCAGCAGCAATCGACACCACCTTGCGATCTGATCTAGGCGTAGTTTTCTTTTTTCGTCCACAGTTTGCCCGCTTTGAAGATGTCACTGAAGAGTTTTCCTTC
The DNA here is from genome assembly GCA_963924295.1 of Dioctria rufipes. NCBI lineage: Eukaryota > Metazoa > Arthropoda > Insecta > Diptera > Asilidae > Dioctria > Dioctria rufipes. The sequence continues at coordinate 126,614,018 of OZ002743.1, forward strand.
ATTTTTTTAGAAATTTGGACCACTACGTAGGACCACTACGTAGGGTGTACAAATCTTTAGTTTTGTTTTGCACAAAAAAAAAAACACCCTTTAAATTGATGAACACATTTTCCACGTCCCACGATTTTAATACTTCAAAAAGCTGAGATTGCTTTTCATTAATTAAGACCATTTCAAGTTCACTGATTTCCTTGCTAATATTGCCATCCGTTCGCGTTAACTTTAATCTGGACAATGAAGGAGTACACTGAAAACTTTCTCAACTGGCCAAATCAACAACGCAATACACAAAACACGATCGAGTTTATTCGTAATTCATCTTACATTTGAATATAAAGAAATTCAAGTTGAAACCTCACATTTTTTCCATTGTTTTTCAACTTTAACATTTATTCTGTCAATACAAAAGCTGTGGCGCAATCTTTATATTGTAATCAAAGTGAACGAAATGTTTCAATGTAATTTTTGAATGCGTATACACTATCATGCATCCCATGAAAACCGTTTGTTATGAAGAAATTTTGTTTAATCTAATGGGAAAAAGTTCCGATTATTTTTTGTTTTTTTTTTTTTGCAAACAGGTAAATCTTTGCGCATTCAAAATGATGATGCAAATTTTTTTAAGGGTTGGTAAAAGATTTCGTTTCTCGTGAGTTAGGCTGAGTGAATTACAGTCAGTCACAATCAAAGATTTTTTTTACATAAATAATGATTAAACATTTCTAAGCTTTCTACCACCGCTAGAGCTTCCAGCTGATTATTGTGATATTTGGACTCCGCTACGATGGTTGCACGACTAAAGTATGAGACGTCGCGTAATTTCTTATCCTTCGGTCCCATATGCATTAATATATCCGCTAGCGTAAGAAGAGGCCTTTGGATTAACGCAGACGTTAACTTCTGAGTTCTGATACGGTTCTTCCTCGTTTCCCCATTGAAACTTTGCATCTTTTTCAATAGTTTATTGAGAGACAACAAAATGCTAGAAAATCTATTTACGAAACGTCTAAAACATCCCATAAGTCCGAGAAATCGCCTTACTTCTTTTACATTATCTACACGGAGAAAAATGAATATGTCAAATTGAACGAAATCATTGTTTAAACCAAACGATTTCGAGTTAAAAACGGCGCCAATGGCGCTTAACGTTTGTTTTAACAATTACGAAATGTTCATATTGAACGCATATATCCAGATTGTAAAAATATTCACATCAAACAATCTTGCGTTCAATTCAAACATATAAAATGTTCAAGAAATTGAACATTTCTCACATTTAAATTGAATTTCATATGCGTTCAAAATTGAAACTTTTGAAAATATTCACATCAAACAACCTTTCGTTGAATTCAACAAACAAAATGTTTAAAAAATTGAAAATTTTCGAGTTGAAATTGAAAACTTGTTTATTTATTATAAAATTTCATTTATCAAGCTCAAGCTTATTTACATTATATACTTCTGTATAAATCTTGCACTAAAAATATATTTATGACGAAAGAGTTGATGGTAACTGATTAAACCAACTTAGGGCAGAGACAGACCCGATATCATCAGTTCGAGCATACGGCTGTAATTTTTTGACGAAGAAATACACAATATTAAATAATATTTAAGTTCCAAGAAGTCATATACTCACAACTGAACCAACTGTTTCTGAAATTTTGCTATAATTCTTATTAAGTGATGATCGGGCAAAATTTCGACAGTGTACCCTTTGTTAATGTACTCTACCACTTTTATTCCAAATTTAGCTTCTAGAAGGGTATTTAAATGAATGATCATAGGCAAAATACCAAAATTAAAAGAAAACTTTTAAGTTGCGAAAAGTAGAATCCAGACTCGAAATGTGTACGAATTGAAATAAAGCTACAAAAATACTAAATTTAACTCTGTTGACGATCAAAGTGAAGGTGTTTTGCTTTCAAAACGAACAACATCCCAGTTAATGAAAATCGAAATGCATTTAGCCATCATACTGAACGTCAAAGTATTCAAAGTGAATTATTTTCTCATATAAAGTGAAATGTTAAATTGAAAGCTTTTTTTAAATGCACAGACATTTATGTGTTTTTAGAGAATCTTTCAATTTAAATATGCTTTCGTTTGATTTCATAGAAAAGTAGTTGAATTCAATCGAATATGCATTTTAAACGCGGCATGCATTTGTTGTGAATTTTTATTTTTCTCTCCGAGTTGTTTGAAATTATCGACAACAGCCATTTTCTGTGTTCCCGGTTTTATTCCATCACCGGTTATTTCGTGGCATAAAAAATTCAACTTAGTCTGCATACATTTAGATTTCTACAAGCTGAGCGTCACACTTGCTTTACGAACTTCAATCAGTAATTGACGAACCATTTCGATGTTCTCGAGTACACTTTCTCCATCCATATATACTACAACTGATCCCGGTTTGAGAGGTTCGATTAATTTCGGCATCAAACACATAAACGGCATAGGAGAATTACTTTGCCCAAAGGGAACGCGTAAACTCTTAATATCCAGCAGGTGTTGTGAAGACCGTATATTTAAAACGTTCCTTTCCAATTGGTATTTGATAATACCCACTTCGAAAATCTAAACATTTGAAAACTCTTTATTCGCCAATATACTAAGGGTTTCTTCAGGAACTGCTCTCGTTTAATTATTAAATTTAATTGACGATAATACAAGAACATTCTGTTTCTCCGGTCTTTTTTGGAATTATAATTACAGGACTAGAACATTTCGAATTCGAATGACGGATGATCCCCGGAGCAGTGGTGGATCCAGGGGGGGGGGTCGTGGGGGTCATGACCCGCTCCCCTAAATTTGAAGAAAAAATATTTCATTAATTGAGTGATTTGAAAAAACATATTTTTTATTTTATACTTTTTTTATTTATATGATTCAACTTAAAAAAAAATTTTATTCCAAAACTTAAAAAAATAATTTTTTTTTTCAATGAATGCTATTGTATGCATGTGATGTATGTGTATAGGTTTTTCTCGGAATTTGGCTTTCGGACCTCAGCTTTGGGTGATCCAAGAGAAATACTTCCCAAGCCACGAAACAGACTCCCTCACTACCACATCAGAGCCCTAACTTAACTTAGTCCTAACTCCTGTTATATTTCGGGGCTTATCTTAGCCGGAGGCAATCACTCTACGCCGTTTCAGGAAGCTATTATTAAGACAACTCGCACACTTTTATTTTATTTATATATATTCTTGTTTACTTTTGTTTTGTTCACAAACTTTTTCTTTCATAAACTTCCTCTTATGGTTATTTTCACAAAACGTTCATTTTTCTTTTCTTATCGCAACTTCTATTTTCTTTACCTGTTTACAATTAGTGTTCAGCCTACCGCGGCGGACAAAGGTTGAAATGAAATTTGACATTTTCATAAATATCAAACCATCGTCTTGCTATCGTGCATACATTGTTGCACCCACAATGTATGCCGCTCACGACAATTTGCTGAAAGGAGGCTTTTTGGTGAAGACTTGATCGTTTAAATCTTCACCGAGTAAATTTTATGCGCCCGATATGTATGTAGGTATATATGTACATACATATCGTATTTTTATTTTCGACAAATCATAGATACTGAAGGTAAGATTTGTCGTGGGGCTTTTTTCTATTGAAACGACTTGGGTTGAAATTTAAAACTTTTATTTGTCCCAAGTCGTTCTATGGGAAATACTTTTTGTTTTAAACTGAGGAATTTGAATCAATTGCTGATGGCAATTTCTTTGCCTTAAAGAGAGATAAGCCCCTTTTCAGGTAATTTTGGCATGTAACACTCCTAACATTCTAAAATATTTGTAGCGTTCTTATGTAAAGCCACTGACATTTAAAATATGGACTGACTACGTCCATAGAAATACACTGCAGAAAGTGGGCTAATTTCTATATAGTGTTCTCTTTTGATCTAAGCACCAACTACTAATTCGCACGTCACATAGAAATGTGACCTAACTCAAAATTTGTCGTTTTTGAGTTAATTACACCATGAAATTGGCATATTTCTATCTGATTGTTTTTGCCGCTAGATAGCGAAAGTGTCACTTTTCTGTTACTTAAGAACAGAGATATTCTTCATAGAACAGTGTGTCAGTGTCACTTTTTGAGTTGTGACGATCTTCATAACAAACGTAAATATGTTTTCGACATTTTAACAGTATTATTTTAAATTGTGTCACTTTTCCACAAAACAGCATTTATTTCTTACAAATTTTATTATGAGTTTATGACATTTTTCCACAAAGTTCAAAGTACGGAATTTAATTCTTAAAAATCGTATTTTGAGTTGTGCCACTTAAAAAAAACTTGTAAAAATATTTATTTCGCAACAAAGAAAAGCGACACAACTTAAGTGGATGCTGGATTAACAGCTTACTTCGCCAACTGCGGTAACAAAAACTTTAAATTTCTTTTATATAAATCTTCAGAAATAAATTTACTTACAAATTTAAGAGTTCAGACTATTTTTAGCAAACAATTACTACGTTAAGCTAGAATTAATTCTATGTACAGCTTTTCGTTTTTTCGCTCTCCTGAAAAGTTGCATATTTTGAGTTGGGTCACTTTTCTATGTAACGTGCGAACTGAGAAAGGGCTGTAAACAATAAATAAATAAGTGGGTTTGTCGAAATAAATGTTTTTAAATTAATTATTTGGGTTAATAGAAATTCGAGAGGTTTCACTTTTCAACTTTCCGCCAATGGATTTTTCAATGTTGGCACCGACGTATGAACTATTTTTGACACAAACAATTTTACCCGCATGAAATAGCATATCGAGCAGTCCATATTATATATGCCAGTGTGTAAAACTGAGAAAAGTTTGGCTTGAATGACTCCTGCAGTTTGCACCCTATTCTATTAAAAAATTCGTTTTTGTAAAACAAAAGTATACTAAAAAATGACACATTATCCACACCGCTTAATTCGGATTTCCTAGTGCCAAGTACTGCAGTACTGCGGGGCTATGCGAACCGACTTACGGAGGTGGATGCTCAGCACATTCTTCTCGTTTCCTTTTCCTGTTCATTATTTCAACTATAACAATAGAGTTATCACGATCAACCGAAAAGCTCTTTACAAAGTCTACCTTGAACTTATTCCATTACAATTCTATTTTAAATACATCGCTAGGCATCACTTCTCTGATTTTCAGAGCGTTCTTTTCTTTCCATTGACTTGGTATTTTTCTTCATGTTTCACAGTGCCTTAACTCTTTTAATTGATGATTGATAGCACTTAAGCTAATTCTCAACAGAAACTAAACACAGGTCAATATTAATACTAACCACTGTTTCATTGATCATATATACGATCGTCACTGTATCAGTGCACAAATTGGATTACACACATGTTGTATAATAGAACTGTCTTTGCTGATCCAGGCGGGGCAAGCAGAGTTAAAAAGGTTCACAGGGCTACCGCTCAAGGCGGTATCCTATCACCTCTGTTGTGGGTGCTTATCATGGATGATCTCTTGCTAACACTCACCCGGATGGGGTACAAGGCAGTATGTTACGCGGACGACTTGACAATCTTAGTCACCGGGAGTTATGAACCTGTACTCTGTGGATTGGTGCAAGGTGCCATCCGACTAGTCATGCGCTGCGCCTCGGATTGCGGGCTGAGCATCAATCAACTAAAAACTGGCTTATGCCTATTCACCATGAAAAGGAATATCCCCAGTTTAAAGCAGCCCCTGATTGGCTCCACACGCTTGGAGTTAAAGGATAGGGTGAAATACTCAGGTACTATTCTAGATAAAAAGTTAAACTGGAAACCACGCCTAGAAGACAAAGCGGACAAGGATCTTAGAGTATTTTCAATGTGCCGTAGAGCGGTAGGGAAGAAGTGGGGACTTAAACCGCGGATGATCCTATGGATATACACGTCATTCTACCCATGTTAACCTACGGTTCAGCAGTGTGGTGGAAATCAATGGACTTCGCCAACCATCGCAAGATACTGGAGAATATTCAAAAGCTGTGTCCTCTCAGCGCAAGTGGCGCTTTTAAGTCAACTAGCATCCGAGCTCTGGAGGTTATCCTCAAAATACACCCGGTGCAAATACATATCAAGCAGAGGGCGTCGACTAAAGCGCTAAGGCTGCATCTTAACCTTGGATGGCTTCATGGGGGAACAAGAGTTCCACATGAATCCATTTATGAGTTCGTGCAGTGTATTGCACTTGGCATCGACAGAGATAGCGACCAGCTGCTGGAGACCATGCCGGAAAGCAATTTTGAAAAATTTTTCCGCCGTTGTCGGTTATGTGTTGAAAAGGAAGGTAGACATTTTGAAAACTTTTTGTAATTTTTCAAAATAAAATAATTATTTTTATTTAATTTTCAGTTTTACTTGTTTTTACTTCCCAATTAAAATTGTTAAATTTTACACTTAGTACAATCTGAATCGAACTTTAAGTATGATGCCGTTGAGATAACGTGATAAAATCTGCTCCATGTAAAGTCGATGAACTAAGGAAGTTTTTGAACTAGTTTCTAAAAAAAAAAAAAAATATGGGACTTTTTTCTTAAAATTGCCATAGAACATTCAAGTTAGTTTTTGTTTTGGTAAAAGAAAAAATTCAACATTACTTTTTGAGACAATGATGAAGTGTATTGAAATAAATGTTTTTAAATACAACAAATGCACTGTTAAGCTATTTCGAAAAAAAAATAAGTGCCTATCTCACTTTCTTCGACCGCCATGACCAAAATTACCTTACAGCATGTAATTAGTGAAAAATCTCGCAAATTTGTAATAACTCGAAAACTACAAGAAACCTTAGAACATACATGGGGGTGATTTGGGTTTCCCGAGGGACGCTCTACCTCTAGGCTTCCGATTATCACTATGTTTTGGGACACCCTGTATATGTTTGTATATAAATGAGACAAACTCAGGGGATATCCTATGATGCAAAGTACAGGATGGTAGGAAGGCGATGGAGAAGTGATTAGTGGTCATGAGGAGAGTGGCGAAGGTGTCGATGTATGTTGCTCTTAAATCTAAGTATTGTAAGACGATAGACAGATGAGGTAGTAATAGAATAGGATCTATTAGTAAGCTTTAATGTGTTAAACCTCTCTTCTAGTGACTTCTAATTTCCACATAAATAATAACAATCAATGCCAATTATATTTTCCATAATATCCTAGACACATTTTTTGTTTCAATTCGCCTTATTATTTACACTTATCTCTAAAATATCCGATATTTTAGACATATGCTATTAAAATTATTTAATTATTTTGGTAAGTAAAGGATTCTGCTCGTAATGGTTATAAATAAATAATTAAAAAAAAAAACACTATTGGAAGAAAATTAAATAAGTTATGGTTCACTTTGTACTATCCCAATGAGTGCATGATTAATTAAATTTCTGCATCAATTTGACCAGCTTTAAGACCACCCACAATTTCCTGCCACATTTATTGGTAGCCTAAACCAATTTAATTCTCATCTATTAAACCGCATTGGCCATATGAGGTGCTCACAGAGTTATTATTGAAAGCTTTTAATCCGTTTTAACTTAATTTTTTCCAGGATAAATAAATATATCAAAGCCATTAAGTATGTGCATGTTTGCACAGGCATCATATTACCGATATGCAAAGGTGTTTGCATAGCAATATTGCTGATAGGCTATACATTTATTGTGGGCTCCAAGAGGGTTACACATACATATACAAATTTGCTGCTATTTATCAAAGGATATTTTTATATATACATATATAAAAAGCTTCTTGTTCTTGCTCTGAATATTCATTTTTTCAATACTTTTTTTCCTTTTTACAGAAATTTTGAATTCATAAAAATCGCAATGTAAAGGCTTCTGATGTGAATTCCCATAATGTACGTATTTACATACGTACATATATATCTATAATATATATGATAAAGATATAAAAACTTGAATTAAAGAATGAATTCGCTTCGTTTTAAAAAAAAATTAGTTTACATTTGCGTCTATTGAGAGAAATTCATGTACTTTCTTAAAGGCAATGTATATTTATTTAATCAAAGAAGTGTTTATGAAATTAACGAACTTCCACTTAATTACCGCATGACAATATAAATTGACGTCCCTTCAGTGTTAATACATACATATTTGGGTTGTGGTATAATTAAATGAATTGCCTAAAAATTCAAAATCATTCGAAAACCTTGATATTTATTTACAAATTTCACCAAAAGGTGGACCTGCTTCCGACAATGTGCTGGAAAAGTTGAGTATATTCGCCTACATTCTTGGTAATTTACAATAAAAATGAATAGACAGATAAGACCTTTTGCAGATTTTGTCCACACACATTCATCAGATTCAATACCTATCCATCCAACTAAGAATTTTTGTTTAGGGGTTGCCAAATTGATTGACAATAGGTACTATTGCATAATTGCATGTTTTGAAATATTCAAATGCATTCTCAATCTAGTTTGGTTTAGTATTGGAAAAATCATTTCACATTCCGCGTACCCACCACACGAAATTTTGCTTATTGGTAGAAAATTTAGAACAGAATAGAAATAAATGGCAATACAACATTTGTAATCTTTTCTCTGTCCCCCATACCTACTTTTAGGGATGGGCAGATAAAAATTGCTTCCTTTTATTTCCTTAAAAATCAAATTTGAAAAATATTTGAAGTTGTTGGAGATAATATGAATATTACAGCGAAAGTAAAACTTGAAATTAAAATAACACCCCTGTCAACAAAAGTTGACCCATATGAAATAAAAAATTAGGCAGTCCATGTTATATATGGCTGTGTTCACAATACAGCGCAGACTTTGAACTTAATATAACAAAATCCCATAGCAACGTCAAATCAACAAAGAAGCAAATAAATGTCGTTGTCAAAACACATTGAATAAAATAACGTAGGGTATAGTGCGAATAAAGTGTACGTGTTTAAGCAATTCAATGACAGTGCGACCTCCGGTCTTTTGGGGAGGGGGTAGGAATGACAAGAGGGCCTACTGCCTATTTTGCGTCAGTTCAACATTTCTGACATTTCATATTTTATGAAAAGAAGTTCGGATTTCAATTTCAAGAAGAGAATTCAATCTTCGGGCGATATAGAACGGCTTTCCATTACATTCCTGTATTTCAAATAGTTTCTGTTGATTATCATCTGGTGTTTAGAAAATTGTTTTTATTCAGATCAATGAGTAATTATAGTACTTATTTTTATAAATATATTTTTACAAAATATCTTCTGCGTCAACTGTGTTGTGCTGAAAAGTGTGCTTTTGTTAGCTGGTTCATTTCTAGACGCCATTTTGTTTAGTATAATACACCTCTAAAGTGGAAGACGATGTTGTAATGGGGTTGGGGGACCCAGGAGGGATCCCCAACAACAAAAGGGTGAGTTCCTTAGATGCTAACTCTAATCAAGTGAAAATGTTATCAAATTTATCCAAAGCCACTAAGGCTGCGGTAAAAGACTTTTCGACATCAGAAAATTTCATTAAGAGGAAGAAACCAGATAAGATCGAGATTACTTCAATCTCTTCTTAAGCGTTTTCTCCCATTAACGTTTAACACGGTTAAGGTCTTTTTCCCTAGCAGTGAAGCTGCAAACAAGCTGGTCTCAACTGGGCTACAGGACAAAAACTTAAACTGCTTCATTCCTGCGACTTACATCAGAAAACAGGGAATTATTAAATGGATTCCTACAGAGATGTCTGAGCAAGACTTATTGGATAACATTACCTCTCCTATCAGAATCACAAACGCGATGAGATTTATGAAAACAAATTATGATAACAGCTCGTCCCCCACAACTGTTGATGAACTTACCTTTCAAAGCTCCTGCATCCCAACAGAAGTCTCTATTTGTGGTGCGAAATGTCACAATGCAGTGCAAAAGTGCCAAATCCATATGCAAAACTGTTCAAATGAGCTTTGTGACGGCAACAGCTGCTCAAACCCAACTTTTTGCATAAATTGCAAAGGAAATCATAAACCATCCTTCACTGGATGCCCTGCTAAAGATATGGAACAAGATCTACTTAAGATCAAGACAATAAAAAGCATGAACAGAAACGAAGCAAAGAAATATTCTGTCTCACACTCCTTACAAAGTGAAAACTCCCCATTAAATAATAATAGCTTTGCTCTTCTGGAAGATCTTAACGATCAAGAATTCCTCTTGTTTTCGAGGATTGGTAAAGTAAGAGACCCCACTAGGGAAGTAAACAGAATTTTAACAAGTCATACGCGAAAGTTGCAAAATCATATATCTTACGCAAGACTCCTCAGCCCTATAGTATGTTGCAGGAGGCAACGGACACACGAAAGGGAATGGGTCTAATGGGTGATAGACTCAGAGTATCAGACCTTGAGAAAATTGTAAAATGGACAGTTAAAGAACCCTGTGTACAATCCTCTTCTGAGGCTAATAAGTTTCTATTAACAAATCTAAAAAATAAATTATTAAAGCTCGACTTAACAAATGATCTTAAAAAAATAAAAAAAAAGTACAGTGCCTGTCAACTCGTCTCAAACAAACAAAACTTAACACCAAAGCTTCACAGGAAAATAAAAATTTTTTAGATCCTTTCTGCAACTCGTACTCACCTGATGTTATCAGTCTTAATGAAACTTGGCTAAAATCTGGACAATTTGCAACTTTTAATGGCTACAACATAATATGAAATGACAGAAATGATGGATATGGTGGTGTGCTTGTTGCCATCAGAAACAACATCAACTTCAATCGTATTCCGTTCAACTCTCCGATTGACTGCATAATAGTGCAAATAATCAACAAAAACTCAATGTCTAGTATCTGTCTATGCAACTCCTTCAGTTGACATCACTACGTTTCGCATTTCGATTGAAAACCTTTTCTTCTTTCTAGCAAATCATAACAAGGTCGTCATTTGTGGTGACCTAAATGCGAGAGATGATTTTTGGGATGAAAACATTACTAGAACGGACTCCTCGGTTAACTAAGGATCACACCTTAAAAACATTTGCTTGTCAACCGGTTTTAACATTATCTCAAACAAAGTTCCTACTTTCTTTACCAGACTTGGATCAGGCAGTAATGGTTCAACATTAGATCTTGTTTTTTCTTCCTATCCAAACTCTACAATCACATGCAAAGTATTACAAACACAAATAGGTCATAAACCAGTTGAGATAATTATTCCTCTAAAATTATGAATAAGCCTTTTGTCAATAAATCTAAGATAATTGAGCAGCTCAACAATATTAGTAGTTCGACAAAAATTTTTGAAGAGATCAATGGAATTATCAAGAAATATACTTTCCATAACCCCCATAGCAAACCATGGTGGAACTCTGAGATTTTACGACATTTTAAAATCAAACAACAAGCTTTTAAAAAATGTATCAATAATACATCTGCTATACTCATTAATAAATACAAGGCAGTGCCAAAACTGCTTAAAAACACAATCAAAAGAGCGAAAACAGCTTTCACTGAAAACTTCATTAACAATTTGGAGGGCCTTGATTCTAGAGTTTTCTACAAAGTCTTTCGGTCGCTCTCTACCAAACATCAACGCACTGAAATATCTCAAGGTTGGGACAATTCGAAATCTCTAGACTTCTTAAAATCTTTGACACCCAGCGTAACTTCCCACGATTTGTTACACTCAGACACATGCAACACAATAGTTCCTACCCCTCCTCTGACCATAAAAGAGATTATAACCTTCCTAAAAAAGAAATCAAATTTCTCAGCGCCAGGGGTGAATGGTGTCCCCTTTTATGTTCTTAAAAATCTCAGAGGTTCTGCACTAGAAGCTTTCCTAGACTACATTAATAAACTATGGACTACAAATCACATATCTAGCAGTTTCAGAATAATCCAAATTACACCCATTCCAAAAAACAAAACAAATTAAGTGACTCAATAAACTCCTTCAGACTGATAGCCCTTATCTCAACCACCATTAAATGTATCAACGGAATTATCATGGACAGATGCAGTAATGACATTATAAATAATAACATTTTACTGAAAAACTCCTCTGCTTACATAAAAGGAAAGTCTGTAAACATATGTATTAATACAGTACTAGACATATTGGCCACTAATAGGAATAAAGGTCTTAAATCCATAATTTTATCAGCTGTCATTGCGTCAGCGTATGAGTCAGTTTCTCTCAAAGCTTTAAAAAAATATCTCAGGGATGTAAACTTCCCACAAGACGTTATTAACTGGATCCTCAATTTCCTGTCATTTAGAAAGCTCAAATTAAATTCTCCTACACTTGACATCAAAGATGGTGTTCTTCAGGGAAGCAGCTTGAGCCCCACCTAATTTAATCTTTACACTAGAAGCCTGCACTTGGATGCTGGTGAGATCATCGACATGGTACAACTTGCCGATGATTTTTTAATATTAGCTTCAGGAAAAACCTTTCAGGAAGCTCTGCTGAAACTGGAAAGCTCTTTAAACACCTTCCCCATCTCAGCAGAAAAACTTAATATAAAAATAAATCGAGATAAATTATGTATGGTCCCAATGTGGCACAGGTATGATACTCAGCTGGAGAGAGTGTGTAAAGGCATCCAAACAGCTCACATTTCTGGGCAGACTCATCACCCATAACCTCTGTATGAAGGAACATACAAAACTCATGCTTAAGTCCTCAGGTTTCTATGTAAGTACTTTAAAACTATTCACTTCAAAAAACAATGCACTTCACCCCAACACTGCCCTCAAAGTCTTTAAATCAGCAGCCAGATCAAAGGTTGAATTTTCAGCAACCACCATGGCACATGGTCCTAAATATATAAGTAAAAGATTAACAACTTTCACGAACACATGTCTTAGAATGTGTCTAGGATTCCCTCCAAAAACTCTTGTGTTTGTTCTCTATGGAATAGCAAACGAGCTCCCTCTACGGTACAGAGCCAAGCTCTTGCTAGCTAAGGAATGGTGCAATATTGTAAGTAGAGACCAAGGCTCACTCAATAAATACAGAGAACTAAATGGAAAGGTATCCAGTAATGTATACATCACTAATGCCTTTCATGAAACCTTTTCTAAGATTGGACAGCTTTCCGCATCCATCGCTCCAAGTAATTTAATTTCTGATTGCAATATACTCACGAGATCTGGTAAAAACAAGTCATCCATATCTAATGAAGAACTATCTACAATATACCATAGAACTCTCAGCCACTTCACCTCTACAGGCTGGTCTATATTGGCCACAGACCCTCCTATATCCACCCGTGGACTGGAATTGCAGTCTTTAGCCACCCGAATCACGAGTGTGCAAATTGCAAGTATGATGCTCTTAGGTCTTCAACTGCTGGAGAGCTTCTGGCTATTCGGCTAGCAATTGAACAAGCCCTCAAAAATAAAAACGTAAAAAACCTAATCATTACTGACTGCAAAGTGGCCTGCGCAGCTCTCGGCTCAAGCAAAGACTCCTTGTATGTACAAAGCATCTTTGAATTAACGTCTCGGATTCCTAATTTTAAATTCCATATCATTTGGCTACCAGGGCACAAAGGATTGAAACTAAATGAAATTGCAGACTCTAAAGCAAAGTGTGCCCTGGATTCTAACCACAATTACTAGAACCAAAATCTCAGTGGCAGATGCCATAATTGATATCAAAAACATTCTTCAGGGTGAATGGAAAGAAGATTACATCTCTTTGTCTACTAGCAAAGGTACTTTTTTCCAGAAATTCTTCCCACCCCGAAAAAACCCCCTTGGATGGATTGGAGTTTTTCTGCAAATCAAACACAGCATAATTGAATGCAGTAGATATGATAACATCAGGAAAAACTTTGACTGTATAATGGTTGCTGGCTCACTTTATGATTTGCTATCTCCGATCAGTCGCGACATTTTGACTCAAGTTGTTCGTTTTGCATATGAAGCAGACTTACTGCAGGTCTAAAATACTATCAATATTCTACTTGAATCTTCCTCTCCCAAACTCATCACCCCTCCACCATTCCCTTCCTAATCTAGCATACAAGAATTACATTGTTAATGCCCGCAAGGTAAACTTTTAAGTAGAAAAAACTCTTTGGCGTTATACCTTATGGGTCAAGCCAGGAGGCTTGAGACTCCAGCCCCAGCAGTGGTGCCCTCAGGATCAAACCTCAAATCAATAAAGAAAGAAGAAGAAGAAGTTCGGATTTGAGTTAGCGATATTGTGATAAATAAATAATTTAACAGGATTTTTACTTAATAGTATATAGTGTGAAATAAGTGTGAAATATTCTTTTGTGAACGATATTTTATGTGATCGAGACTCCGGAGACTTAAATAACCGTAGTGAAGTGTTGTTGTGTTGTGTGTGTTGTGTTGCAGAAACAAACGGCGTTATTGTCATGGGAAAGAATTCTTCAAGTATGCTTAATAGTTTCACTAATTAATTATAGTATTTTAAGCAAAATAAAAGTGAAATATTAATAAAAATAAACAGCCATGGCAAAAAATTTAACAGTTTCCAATGCTGGTTTTTTGTTGTTGTTTGCAATTTAATTGTAATTGCTGCCTAAATTATGTCAGTCATACAATGGCAACGCCAAGAAATATTATCTAAAATAAGGAGGCGCTAAAAATTTGTTTATTTTACACAACAATTTGGATTATAAAAAGGTCCCTCTTCGAAATGTCATGATTTCATTACTGCCATGACGAAACGAATACAAACATAGCACACTAATACATTTCGCCGAGTGGCTTAGGTTTTCACCCGATATGCCGTTTCCTTATTAGTTATTTATTCAATGTCAAAACATTAACTTCGAAATAGGAGACACCTGTTGCACCATCAGATTGCTTTGAAACTATCTTAAAATTAACGTCGTTTTTTTAGTTTTTAAATCATGAAGTTACAAAGAATTCCTCTTGTTGTTTTATTTGCATTCATATGTAAGAAATATTAAATCAGGAAATAATATGAAAACATGTTAGTTATGATAAAAAGAAGTATGGAGTTTTTCCACACCATCTACATGTTAGTAGTTCTAAATTCCAGTTTGTAAGCTTTCGGAAATAGCAGCACGAAAATAGAATAGCACCTATTTTCATGCAGCTCAACTTTTTACTACTCTGATCTAAACATAGATGGTCATATGCACCACTGTGCGCCAAAAAAAAGGATGCCAGTTGTTAGTCTGCGCTACTCTACTGCACTCTGCATTGTGAATGCCGAATCCATCTGTATATGACCTTTCACTGAACTTTCAACTAGCTCACACTGAAGTAAAATATTTTTTGATTAATTTGTCCGCTCCTACTCGGAGCATAGATCTGTGCATCTGTTCTAAGCGATATTTCAAGCCTTACATATATTGTCCTGCCCGTATGGAGGACACTAAAAAAATAATCAAAAGGGGACTAAAGTTAAAATATAGTGGTTCATTACATCCATGTCACTTGTCAATACACATACTTACCAATCTGATAATGGAATCGACTTTTTGCCGGTGGAAAGAACTTAATATGTATCTTGATCTAGTCGTTCCCCGAAACAAGTCGAAACGCAAATTATAGTTTGAGTTAATAATATTTACTCTAGTCGATACCGAGAATAACTATCTTTATCTCAGCCGATACCCAAGATAAAGTTATTTTGGTTAGTAACATTTATTCTAGCCGTTACCCAGAATAACTATTTCTATCTCAGTCGACACCCAAGATAAAGTTAATTTGTCAATAATTGTTAATACTAGCCGAGTCGATTATTGATGTGCAATCACTGAGAGCTGTATGCGAAAAAAAAGAGATCCAAGCTAGAATGCAACTTCTATTACCTCTGGAGTGCACACGGCACCAACAAATTAAATTATTTCAAAATAAATATAGCAACAACAAATTATTCTAAATTGCCTTAACAGCTGTGCATAGCAACAACAATACCATCGGCCTTAACAGCTATGCGTAGCAACAATAAGCTAAGATGATGATATGTGTTGTCCTTCTTGAATTTTTGCTTTTTTCTTGTCATGACTACAATTACTTAAGATAATAAAAGATTATAAAATATTTTTATATTGACAACTTCGCTAATTATAGGTTTAATTTAATTGAAGAAATGATTTAAAATAGTGAAAATTGATACAAATTAATTATCAATTCCATCTTATTGGATTGCGTCTCTGGTCTTCATCTATTAATGTGGAATGTGGATAAAACTGGCTT
This sequence comes from Dioctria rufipes, assembly GCA_963924295.1. NCBI lineage: Eukaryota > Metazoa > Arthropoda > Insecta > Diptera > Asilidae > Dioctria > Dioctria rufipes. The sequence continues at coordinate 126,630,189 of OZ002743.1, forward strand.
GTTGTTGTCTCCACTTAAAAATCTGCATTATCGATGTGCTGTATGTCAGTGTGCATAGTTTTGTTCACAACCTAGGGTTTAGGAGTAGAAATAATGTGAATTAAAATCTTTTTCGTCTGATTTTGCATTTAGGGAACTTTTGATTGTTTCATTGTTGGTACGAATACGAGATCTAGCAGTAAAGAAGATATGGAAATGGCTTTCAGTTCAGAAAATACCGGCCTTGCTTACGCAAGAAATGATAGGTACGATAATTTAATTACTTCGGGCTTATTAATAATTAAAAACAAAAATTTTGAACTCCCCGAACGAAAGCATAGAAAACAAGTGAAAGAGTAATTAAGAAAAACTACACTTCGAAGCATTGATTATTTATATATAGGGTGCGTTCACCGACACGATAGCGTCTTGTAGCGTAGTGTTAGCGTAGTGTTGGCGTAGCGTAGTAAACATATGTCAAAAGAATTACTTTGACAGTTAATTACTACGCTACCCACTTTGCCACGGTGAACGAAAGAAAGCGTAGCGTAGTGTAGTAAAAACTTTGAGTTTTTAGAATTCGAGTTTTTTAACATAAAATAATAAAATATGTTCAGAAATATATGAAGAAACATTTAAAACGAATAAATACATTACAATGATCCTAGAAGATTTAATATTTCTATTTTCTTATAATTTCCCAATCTGGCAAACTGTCTCCTAACCTAACAAAGATTTTATTTAGTGAATCCATTGCTTTATACTTAAAGGCTTTAAATATAGTGTAAATTCCTGGCGGATTACATAAATCATAGATACAAAAATGTGTGAAATTTATTAAAGAAGAAATAATAAACACTGAACCAACAGAATCGTTCTATGTAGGGCATGAAGAGAACAAAACTAGTCCATCCTACTAGTACTAGGCAAAACAATAAAATAAAAACTGCGATGTTTTGTGGTTGAACTCCTATTAATGCCGTTTTATCATAAATGCAGCCAATAGACATGGCATCATTCCAACAATCAACGAAGATTTTTTCATTTAAAATAATACGTTTAACTTTGGAAAGACCATTTAATTGCCTCTGTTTACATAACTTACTAACAATCATTGAGAAAAATATAATAAATGCTCGAACTGTATAAGCTAACCTATAAAGTTGCCATGTTATTGTCGTTCTTGTATCCGTATCCATGGTAACACATTACTTCGCTACATTTTACTCTCCAAAATACGATAGTAAAAGGTAGCGCGCTAAAAGTCACTCTCAGTGGACTCAGTGAACGCAGAAGAAAGTAAAAGGAAGTGTTTCGGTAGCGTTTATCTGTCATTTTTCGTGCTCACTGAACGCACGAAAGCGCTTGGTAGTGACAAAAAGTGACTTTTAGCACGCTTTCTTTCTGTCGGTGAACGCACCCATAGATGTGCCCAGAATCATTGACGTCTTAGAAAGGAGATGTCGCTACTTGGAAAAAATGCGATAAAAACTTTTATTTAATGGTTTAAATAAAATTTTTCCAGCATATAAAGTAAAAATAGTTAAAAACCAAATAGCATATTATATCCAGTCATTGAAAATTTTTTTATTAAAAGTTTTAAAGCTGTAAATAACAAGCGAAATACAAGTAGCGACATCTCCTTTCTAAGACGTCAATGATTCTGGGCACATCTATATATAAATAATCAATGCTTCGAAGCTTTTTCTTGCGAGGTGTGCAAAAAATAAAGAACAGAATGAGTCACCATTGCATGCGCATAATATTTTTACAGCCCCTTTATTATTTTGCTGTTCATTCGTAAATTGATAAATTTTTGAAGTGCATATATGTAAAATGTCAATAATAAAATGGCTAATTATTTAAAGTGTCGTATGTAATTACCTAAATTTTATTAAACTAACAAAAAAACTACTCTAACAGAATAGTTTTCACGGCATCACAATCAGAACATTAACATAGAAATTACAATTTACTATTTGTTACTTATGCTGAAACCTTACACCAAATGACCAAGTCAGATATTTATTCTTTGCTAGAAAACGAAAGAAAGAAGAAGAAAAAATACATAAAAAATCTTTAAAACTTTTATGAATAAAGACAAAAAATCTGAAAGCGCAGAGGATATGCAACGAAACAAAATGGCAAATGATTCATTTTCGAAAATAAATGAGAAGGGGTGGAGTTTTCCGTTTTTTCCTCTCATAAAATGTTCCCGTGCTTTTGTGAAAGTAGGTTTTTGTTTTAAATATTGAGAGATTTGGTTCGAAAGTTGTTGCTGTAATCCTATATTGTGGTTCCAAAGTTGTTGCTGTAATCCTATGTTATCTGAACGCACGTGCTTCTGTTTAAATTCGTTTTGATCTGAAGAGATTAATTGGGAGAAACTTATACGGGATTCTTTGATATTTTCGGGAAAAAATACGATCTTATCTGACTGAAATTTTATATCTCGTTTCAGCATCCTGGACAGAGCGAAATTTATCTTTTTCTTCAGAAATTGAGGTAGGGTTACCCGATGTACGTTATTATGAATAGGGTAGACTGGGGAGGATATTATAGGTTCTTCCCCGAAAACGCATTTCTAAAATTAAAAAAAAAAAAGTCATAACAAAACATGCTAGCCTAAGCAAGCATCTCACAAAAGATCTCAGTTTACCGGTGAAAGTTGTGCAGTGTAGACGAGATTTTTGATATTGTGTAAGTTTTGCTGTTGTGTAAGTTTTCATAAATTTTCAACATTTTACTATTTAAAAATTTTCAGTGACCCTTTCCATTAACATAAACCAAATATATATTTTTCCCATCACTTATTTGTATTGTATAAATAGATACAGTATACTATTTGTCATGTATTATAAAGTGGAAAAAAAATTTTAAAGGAGAAAAGTACGTATGGTATGTATTAGACGATTCATATTGGGTTGCATTCGACACGTTGTCGAATCTACCCCATAAATGGAAATTTTGTTTGTACTTTTTTAAATTTTGATACTATTATATATTAATTATGAATTTGCTACGACTGATTCTCTCCGTATAATTGCAAATGTGTTTATACGTTCTTTCTTACTATTACCACAGAAACATGCCACGGAAATATATTCAAAAGACAAACCGTGGTGAAATTTTGGAGAAAGTCATGATATCTGCTATTCGAGATGTCCTTCAAAAGCTAGAAACGCCAACTTCAAGTATAACTTAAAAAGGACGACAATTATCACACGCATTAAACGTCAACGAAGCCAAAAAGCAGGTGGTAGCGATTCTGGTCAAAGCGACGACGAATCATATAAATCAAGAAAGTGAGCTTGGTGAATATTTCATGAAGTGTTCACAGCTTAAATACGGATAAACTAATACTGCTAGAAATTTGCATTCGAATATGCGCGAATAAATAAAATTTAATGTCCCGCCCAATGGTACTCAAATAATTTTGCAAGTGCAGATTATATGTATGGCTTCATGAAAAGAAAAAATAAATTAAGCCTGCGCAAACCTGAAAATGCTAGCATGGCTCGGACTTCTGGATTTAATGAAATAGCTGTCGCAGAATTTTTCGAAAATTTAACCAGTCTATTAAATAAGTATAAATTCAAAGCCGTGGATATTAACAATCTCGATGAGACTGGACTTACAACTGCCTTGCAATTAGTGAGTGCAGTTCCCCGGATCCCGGGATTGAAAAAAAATAAGATCCCCGGATTACGCGGGAACCGGGAATTTTTTTTAATATTAAAAATTTTACATTTGTTCTATAATTCATTTTTTTTATTTACAAAAAACATACATTAATAAAAATAAAAAGGTTTAATGCACCTTATCTGGTATATTTTTTAAACTAATTCGAGCTTTTTAAAATATGTTTTTAAAAAACATAAAACATCAATTGAATGATCTGACAAACGCACTCGTTTTTTTGTTACAATTGTTCCAGAAATTGAAAAAACTAGCTCCGGTTCGGTTGATGTTGGTTTGATCGTCATTACTAAATTATAAAATTTTTTAAGAGTATGTGTCATTGTTCCTGTTGCCGCATATAATCTCACCTCCTTTTGTATAGATGTTGTTTTATCAGGTTTTACTACCTCCATAGTTTTCTGTGATTTACTTATTGCATTTGCCAAAGACTTCTTCAACAAATCGTTTGTAGTTGATGGTGATGGTAAAGTAGTATCGCTTGTTGTTGGGTCATCAATTATCTCGCATAAATCTGAATCATTATCTATAGCTATCTCCTGATCATCAGAAAAATATTGGATTATCAAATTTTTGCTAATTTAGATACTGCGGAAATTGATGATACAGAAAAAAACTGTCCATAACTATTCAAGTCACAGTTATTTGTATCAGATTTTAAATTTTCTGGATTTTGCAAAAAAATTGCAAGTGAAATCAAATCTTTTGAACGCCTTTCAGACAGTCTATTCTGCATAGCTTCTAACAAGTTTGTTGCTATTGTGCCAGGTAAATCTCGAACAAAATTGAAGAGAAACTTTATAATTCTCTCTGAAGTAACAAGATTACAATCTCTTGTGTCAAGTGCTTCAACCGCCAATTGTACTGGTTTTAAGACACTTAACAATTCCTCAAAGTTTGCAATCTCATTTTCGTATAATTTAACCGGGGAGTTTAGATTTATCAACGCTTTTTTAATACAGGATTTCAACAATAGATATCGTTCCATCATTGGAGCAATACTGTTCTACCTAGTCTGAGAATTCAACATGAGATTGAGTTCTTTTCCATGCTCGTTTTTAATATATTTTTGAAGCACACAGTTTTTTATGGCTGATTTGTTAAACAATTTCACAATTTTGCGGACATTGTTCAAAGCTATCTTAAAATCTCCCTGCTCTTCCAAAATAATTTCAGTATTTTCAGGTAATTCAGCATCAGCATCCTCTTCTACTTGAATAGATTCGTTATAATCATAGTTTTCTAAGTCTAAATCTTCATCAGATTCTTCTGCAGAGGAAAACTCTACAAAATTATCATCGGAATCGCGTGTTTTGGATTTTGTTATTTTTTTATAAATAATGTCACAAACTGCAAGTTGAATGTCATGATTTAAGCATAATTGGTGGACCATAAATGATGAGTCTTTCCCAAATTTTTTCATAACAGATGCGCCATCGGTTGTTACGGCCAAAACATCACTTCAGTTAATTTTAAAAATGGAAAGTTTTTGCAGAAGTAGATTTTTTAAAACTTCAGCTGAACAATTGCCATAAATTCTGATAAGACCTAGATTATTGTAGCTTCCGTTCGAATAATGCACATTTATGTTTAAATAACGACGATTTTTGAAACTTGTCCATTCATCAAGTGTCAAACTTAATAATGAATTCTCTTTTTTGTATAAATTTTTTCTTTTTATAGTTTCCAATTTTACTAATTCATAATAATCGTGTACGAGTTTTATAACATTGGTTTTGTTCTTAGACAACTGAAAGCCACAGGCATTCAAACTTTCCCTTATAAATAAACTTTTACAAACACCAGAAATTTAAAATCCATCCAAAGCACATAATCTAGCTAATATTTCAGCCATAGATTGTCGTTTAATATAGTTAAAGATCGTAGGTTGAATTTTAGAAATCTTCGAAGATACTGGACTTGCTTCCAAGTTGGATTCATTTTCTTTACGTTTTATTGCCTTTTCTGGATGAACAGCTGAAATATGACGAATTATCCCAATGGTAGATGATCCTTTCCATCCGATATTTGCTGAGCAGTATTTGCAAATCGCCGTTTAACAACCTTCATCCCTTTTGAAATGTTTCCAAACTTCCGATGAATTCTTTTTAACATGGTCTGATAAAAAAACTATTAAATATAAATATATAATTAATTAATGAATGAATACAGATTTTATTGCTTACCAATTATTTCAAAAGAAAATAAACTGCACAAAATGAATTCAGAATAATAAATGAATAACTCTAAATAAACTATTTTAAAAATATACAAAAACTTCTGTACCTACGCCTACTATGAAAACAAATATTCTGTGGTTCATCGTTTTGTTTTTTTTTTATAAACTACACAAAATGAATTTACTATAATAAACGAAGAACACTAAAAAAGCTGTTTTAAAAATAAATGCAACAAGTAAAAAAGTCTAAGACCAATTCTTATGATACCCTAGATGAATGCCCGTATTAAATTTCGTACGGTCACCGATCTATTCAAGTTTGATTTTGAAGTTGTTTTTCGCATATATTCCTAGAACGGTTTGTCGCACAGAAAAAATAATTATAACCAATTTTATAGGATTTCGTATTCTACAGAAGTCTTTAGTACAATGAAAATGTCTTGGACTGATGGTTTTCAAAGTATAGGTAAAAAATCTAAATTTTTATATGGCAACACCCAGATGGAGTTGCCCGATTTAGTACATTTTTAACATTTTATTTGCTAATATAGTAAAAACATCATGTACGAAATTTCAGCTCTCTACGTAGACGCGTTCTCAGGCAGTGTCCAAATATATAGCGAAAAACGAAACTTTTATATGGCAACTCCACGAAGGAGTCGCCCGATTTGTCTCATTTTCGAATTTAATTTTACTTTTTTTTTAAAGTCCGTGTACAAAATTTCAGCTCTCTAGATATACGCGTTCTCGAGTTATCGTGCGCACAGACGGATGGACGGACGGACATGCAAAAACCAAAATAACTTTTAATATTATGAATGGGTGTTCAATCCATTTTGCTCTACCATCATTATTTCGAGGTGTTACAAACGGAATGACAAACTTAGTATACCCATTGAATAAATAACTAATAAGGAAGCGGTTTATCGTGCGAATACAGTGTACGCGTTTAAGCATTTCAATGACAGTGTGACCTATGGTCGGGGGGGGGGGGGGAGAAATGACAAGAGGGCCTACTGCCTATTTTGTGTCAGTTCAACATTCTGACATTTCATATTATTTCAAAATAAGTTTCGGATTTCAATTCGCGATATTGGGATACATAATTAAGTAAACGTGATTTTTATGAATAGTAGTGTGAAATAAGTGCGGAATATTCCTTTTGTGAACGACATTTTGTGCAATAGAGACTCCGGAGTCTTAAAAAACCGTAATGAAGTGCGCTGTGCTGTCCTGCAGGAACGAACGGCGTTATTGTCGTGGGAAAGCATTCTTCAAGTAAGCTTAATAGCTTTACTTATTAATTATATTGTTTTAAACAAAATAAAAGTGCAATATTTATAAAAATAAACAGCCATGGCAAAAAATTTAACATTTTACCAATGCCGGTTTGTTTGTTTACAATTGAATTGTCATTGGTGGCTAAATTATGCCAGTCATACAAAGGCAACGCCAAGAAATATTATTTGAAAATAAGGGGGAGCTAAAAATTTGTTTATTTTACATAGGAATTTGGATTATAAAAAATGCTCCCCTTCAGAATGTCAGAATTTAATTACTGCCATGACGAAACGAATACAAACAGAGCACACTAATTCATTTCGCCGAGATGCTTACATTTTCACCCGATATGCCGTTTCCTTATTAGTTATTTATTCAATGAGTATACCCTATAGATTACATCTGGGGTACAAAAGACTTCTGTACCTGCTCCTACTACGTAAAAAAATATTCTATGGTTTAACGTTCTTTCATTTTTTAAAATATGATTCCACTAATCACTATGGAAACATTTGGTATTTTATCTAAAATGACAAACTTGAGTAAATTATTGTTTTTTTTTAATTCCCGGGGTGTAATCCCGGGAATCAGGATTATAAAAATCCCACTACTTGCAATCACCAAAAGTAATTACAGAAAAATGCAAGCGATCTGTTTCTCAAATTGTATCAGCCGAGCGAAGATCTCTCGTTACTGTCCTACGAATAATTAATGCGATGGGTAAGTACATTCCACCAATATATGTATATCTAACCAAGGAAAAGGAATGTTGAGAAATATTTAATGAGCTCTAAAAGTGGATGGATGATGAATGAATTATTTGTTGATGTATTAAAGCACATCGTGTATCACAATAAATGTTCCAAGGAAGAGCCAATATTACTATAATTGGATAACCATAACAGTCATTGCAGTTTGGATGCGATTATGTTTTACAGAGAGAATGCCTCACACTTCCCACAAACTGCAGCCGTTGGATGTTGCTATTTTTGGACCATTTAAGAATTACTGCAAAACATCTTTTGCTGATTACTTGATAAATAATTTAATAAACGTAATAACTATTTATGAAATAGCACAGCTTTCAAAAACACCATTTTTACGATCGTTTACTGGAGAAAATATTGAGAAAGCTTTTAGAGCCACTGGTATTTATCCACTAAACACGGAAATTTTTCCTGAAGATGAGTTTTCATTGCAAACCAACGACCTCCTGTGCAAGCAGATATTAGTAAGGAGCAAGCTGAAGTTGGAGACGATAGTGATGCCTAGTGATGCAATTTAAGGTTTGTGACGAAGATTCTATCAAATATGGTGATTTTGTCCTGGTAAAATTTAACTGTAAAGCTCGTGATAAATACAATATTGGAGAGATTATTGACAATAACAGTAGTCCAGCACGATATATAACTGACTTTCTTCGCAAAAGGAATTCCGTTGCATTCTGCAGGCCTCTGGTTCAAGATAGCCCTACGATTTTAAGACAGGATATTGCACTTAAATTGCCACCACCTATTCATCCACCTAGAATATCCCAGTCAAGTACACTTTACATCTTTTAGGCTGATTTACGTGATCACAAAATTTCCTAATTTTTCTTTTCTTTATATGACTTCTTAAGTTTATGTTATATATATTGTTACGTGCAATAGAAAGAGACAACTGGTGACATCTACTGGCAATGGAGAAGTAAACGACTTTAGGTTCGGAGAATTGATTATGGTATCTACAGGAAGGTTCAGGAATAGAATGAATAGAATGAATAGAACAGTCAAGAAGCTTCTGGAAAATAGAACACTCGAGAATAATCTGGAGAGTTTCTAGGGTATAAATGTAATAGTTGTCATAGTCAGAATAAGAGTCTTGTCTTAGACGTTGCAGTGTTAACAAGCGAAAGTAATAAACGTGCGGAAGTGTTGTAATTAGATTGCGATAATTGAAAGTACAGTATTAGCGATAATTGGAGTTGAATTGATTAATTGAAAGTTTATAAATTTTGTATGATTAGAGTGAAATAAAGAACTTGTTTATTAAATACTTAATATTGTGTTTTAAATAACGAACCAAAGGCCACGCTCGCAACAATATTTTATATGAATATTTTTAATTTTAGTACCTGTAAGTAATTCATAGATTAAATTGTACCTATTCATGGAATAAAATGATCTCATTTTTTTAATTTTAATTTTATTTAACACAATCATTACATTAATTTATTGGTGTCAAATGCTCCCCATTCCCATGTGGAAGCTACCTCAGCATTGGGGGACATTGGACATTCTGAACAGTTTTCGTTTAACCTTCGTGTCCACGGCATGGCAAAATTGTGCCATTTTTGATTTATGTGCTTGATTTTAGCACTTTATAGTTTTTTTTTCTTTTAATATTCTGGAACATCTTAAAAGGCTCAAAAGTGAAAGCATTGAGCGAGATGTTACAAATAAACCATAAATCTAAAATGGAATTTTTACAGTTTTAGCTTTTATATCCGTATGTCCGGGGCATGGCACATTTGTGTGTGTATGGCTCGGAAGAAATGTATAAGTAGGTAAAATTATATAGATTCTGATTTAGAAAAACAATATCATATAGTTTATTGATTACTTAATATTTATATACATACATAAATGTGGTTGGCTCATAATTCACAAGAATTGCGTTTGATGAAAACATAGCTGTGTTCAAGACAAATAGGTAATGTGCAAACGCAACATTCCTTTCTTGTCCTATGCTGCCTTTTGAAGCTTCTTCGACATATATAGCATCTTCCAGTAAACTCCGAGTTGGTTGAACTCTCTCAAGTTTGTTGTATTGGCGGTATGTTTTCTAAAGGTCTTCCCAACATACATTCTATTCCTACTTTTGTAGAAAATTGGAATGTGTGAGCGGGTATCTATAGATGGCATTGCTAGTTGTTTTCTTAGATCTTGGAGAAATATTCGACAGCAATCTGTTTGTTTAACTGAAGCCGGATTATTTTTTGAATAAATTATGAAAGCTGCTAAGCATGCTATATCGATCATATTGCCCTTGTTTTTTAATTATAGTAATGTATAATCTCTGGCTTTTTCTAAGGGCCACTTACGGCAGCTGTATGGTGTATGGTAGATAATAAGATTGCATTTCTTTCTTTCCTTGGAATATATGAACACATTGTAACCTTGTCCACACTAAAAACAAACATTGAAGACAAACGCTCACGACTTTTGTGACTTTGCATTGCTAGAGGAATATACCGTTTATTACGTTTCGTTTCAATGTTCCCACGAGTGACCTGTTCAACGACATTAGCCAATGTGCAAGTGGAAGAGCAAGTGGAAGACCAGAATTCTTTGATCTATTGCACAAATCTCTTACAATCCTTTCACCTTGTTTCGTTTCACGACCCTCAGCCGACTTTCCGGTGTAAAGTTGTCCTGAATGGGGATGGGAATTGGACCCGTCACATACCCACCAAATTTTAATCCCGGATTTCGCGGGCTTGGGCGGCATGTATTACGTGAATCTAGATGTACCTCTATACGGATACAGCTACTCATCAACGGTGGAGTATACTGGTAGTGGAGCAAAAGTCATAGTTCTGAAATTGAAAATTTCATTCCTCGTTGGCGGATTATCAAACCAAAGATATCTGGAAATATCCCAGAATCTGTTGAATGGCATTGTTGCACGATAGAGTGGATAAGAATCTGATTTCCAAATTTCCTTCACATGTTCTGAAATGGAATATCGAACACCAGTCGTTATTAGTATTCATAAAAATTGTGACGCAATGTTTGACACATAGAAGGAGGATTGCGATGCCAGATGGTGTTGTCTTTAGCGCAAAAGATATCTTTATCAGATTGTCCTTCAGGACACATACCAATATCTTCGTATTAATCATCGCTATCTGTATCGTCCTCATCTTCAATTTATATTTGAAAACTTGTGTCCCTATGGACGTCTTCAACATCTGATTCCTCTTCAACCCAAGTTTGATCATTTATAGGTGGTGAAATCCATTCGTCCTTAGAACAATTTTCTTCGTCGATATTATTATGTAATAAATCTTGCGAGTTATCCTCTTCGCCTAATAATTGTTCCAAATAAGTTTTTTGTTTATTATAAGATATCCTACGAACAAAAAAATTACAACATATTCCTAAATAAATGCATACATCCTAAACCCAACACGTAATATTTCTTCTTCAGCCATATTACTTCTACCAAATTCTTCTTTGTGAAAAATAACCGACACTATTGTAAATTCGAAATTTTTTACAGAACTGTATCTCACTAATAAATTTTTAGAAAAAAGCTCAAGCTCATAATCCTACACATATATGTAATTACCTGTCGTTAACTTTCACAAAACCTTTTGAATTGACTTTAAAAGACGCTATGTCATAATAATCCTGCATAGAACAAACATAAGCAACAATTAATCTCAGAGATTTTTTGAAATGCGCGAATAACCACAAAGTGACACAAGTGTGTCATGCCGTGGGTATTCGAAAACTCTTTTGCCGCAGACATGAAGGTTAAGTTTAAATGATATAAATAACATAAAATATTCCACAGAAATGAATAAGTTACGTAATAACAAAACAACAAGTTGAAAGAAAAAATAATCTGTCAGGCAGTAAGATTTGCTAATATTTGTGTTGTTGTGTGTCGCTTTTTTTTTGCTTTTTTGTTTTTGCCTTCAGCATGCAGAATTTCATTTTAGATTTTTGCAACATTCGCGGATTAAGAGCAAATCGGTATTCGGTGTACTGCCACCTTAACTAAAAAAATCCGGCAATTCTTGCGCCAAGTGAAACCAAGGTCGTTTCTGATGCTGATATTAATCAGTATCACGTCACTGGTTACAGCTGCGTGCCCCTTTTTTCTCATCATATAGGCATCGCAGTATATATTCGGATTGATGTGGCCTTTACTATTCTTCAAGATTTTCCTTCTGCCAATCCAGAGTATAACTATATCTGGATTAGGTTCAAACTTCACAAGCAAATCATTTATTTCTGTTTCCTTTCTCGCAGCCCAAATATGTCTGATGACGACACGGTATTCGTATTTGACAATATCTCCAACAATATTGATCATTTGCTTTCTGTCTCCCCCTCTTCCGAAATCGTCCTGGCAGGCGATTTTAATGTTCATAATATACTGTGGCTCAGACATTCTTCTACCACAAGTCATGCGGGTCGTTTCGTTGAACTCTTCTGTGAATCATTTAATTTACAACAGCTAGTGGATGCACCAACGCGAATTCCTGATACAGCTGGAGATAAAGCTAATTTACTCGACTTATTTCTAACATCTCATCCGGACAAATATTCCATCTCAGTCGGTTCCCCTCTCGGAAATTCAGACCATTGTTTAATCACGGCTCAATTTACCACCTCAAACCTGTGCCGCCCAACTTCTCCACCGCATCCCATAAATGCCGGTGTGCCTCAAGGCTCTGTTATCTCTCCAACTCTCTTTTTAATTTTCATTAATGATCTGCTTTCCCTTACTTTCAATCCCATCCATAGTTTCGCATATGACAGTACTCTTGATTTCGCTTACTCCTTTGACACTCTTGCGGACTCCAGTGTTAAACGAGATTGCATAATTAGATCATTGAATAACGATCATAACAATATGCTCGCTTGGAGCAAAGCGAATCGCGTCGAATTCAATGCACCTAAGACCCAAAGCTGTCTCATATCATTAAAACAAGATCATAACTTAACCACACCCGTTTCTTTTGATGGAGGATTAATTTCTGATTCACCGTCACTAAACATTCTTAGCATTAATATTTCCAGTATGTTAAATTGGACAGATCACATCTTCTCTGTTGCCAAAGAAGCACAACTTTAGCTTCATTGGATGTTGTCCAAAAAAGAGCCTTCAAGCTCATTGGCGATTTGGCAATAACTTGTCATATCGACTCACTCGAGCACCGCCGCAATGTGGCATGCGTTTCGCGCTTTTATCGCTATATGCATGGTCAATGTTCTGATGAAATATCTAGTCTAATCCCTTGTAGAATGATTCCTGCACGCAATACTCACGCTGCAAGCCGCGCACATCTTTAACCCTTCAAATTACTTTCACCCGTACAATAAAATTCCGTGATGTTTTTTTTTATCCCGAACAGTGCGAATGTGGAACAGCTTACCATCTTCTGTTTTTCCTCCGGCATACAATCCGCGGAAGTGTAAGGGCGACATATATCGGCACCTCCGCCACTCTCCTCATATCCCCTAATCCTTTCCCTTTCTCCTTCCTGCCATGCTGTGCATCATAAGATATCCCCTGACCTTGGCTTAATAATATAAAAAAAAAAAAAGTTTAATAGACAAAAAGGTTTCGCATGCTCCCCAGTCTACCCTACTTTGAAAGGATTTTAGAGATTAAGAAGATTTTGCCGTTCAGGTAATCCCACGTTCTCTGGATTTTTGTTTTTAACTCGTTTGTCCAATCGCACTACAATAACCACTGAAATATAATAAGAATGGACTGAGCCATCCTATCTAATTCCTATAGTCAAAAATTGCACAAATTTCGGCTAAAGTCTATTTGTCTCTTTCAAGCTCAAAATGTACACTGAACTGTAACCAATTTTGGAAACAGTACCGCTGTATTAATTGGAATTCATCGGAATTGACATAAAAATTCAGACAAATATATTGTTTACATACGTCTATCTCTTACAAGCTCAATTAAATTTGACAACAGACGAACACATATTTCAGTAAGTTAAGAATTAATGTTTGTGTTATTTAAAACAAGTTTAACTTCCTAAATAATTTTAAATTTAATGCAATACTATTTCATAAAATCTTTAGTGTTTCCAATCGACAAATAATAATTAATTATAAATCGGTGTGCAATTGTACGAAATAAAGGGTTTCCACAGCCTCTTTAATATTTGTGCCATTTTTGAAGCAAGAACGCTCAATCCATTCATATTATATGTCAGTAATAATAACACATATTCAAGTTCTTTTCCCCCATTCCTGCAAAAGACGAAAGTATATGGCATTATTTGTTTCTTTCTAAAAAAACACGAAAAATTTCCAATTTTGTTAGGCTGCTTCCTATCTTCTTATTAGGTTATCTTTGGTGCAAATGTTTATGAATACCAACGACAGAAGGTCGTGGCCCTATCCGCTTTTAAGCAGTTTTGACATCAGTTACTGCGCACCTGGCGTTAGTATTTCATATGTAGCTTTACGAAGCATTATGTTACGTTATTCCCAACTGCATAGTCAAATGTTAGCAGTGCCCAGCTGTTGGATTTATTTGCAAACAACCGATGAATGGTGACACTCACCGTACAAGGTATTATTTAGCAATCAGGGACTGCTTAGCAATGTTGTCCTTGGCTTTTGCTTGCTATAGGCAATGGTCCGCAACAAATTTAAAACTTTTTTTTATTATAGAAAGTTACTTGCTCTAAAACATAACTGATATGGTAGATATTCCAAACAACCACTTCTATATATCTTCTAGGTATTTACATATATCTCCCTCCATATTATCACTTAAATGAAGTGCTTACTACAGAAGAACCACTTATATACCACCTATTTCTAGAATATTTTGCCTCCAGAACCCTCGTGGGTAAAAAATAAGTAGAAAAAGATTCGGACAGGGAAGGACTGCTTCCTCTTTCAGACGTAATAATATAGTAACTGCTTCTAAGTTCTTCTTTTCCTAGTGGCTTTTGGAAGCTGTGGTTTGAGGTTTGAAAGCATTCCGACCTCAAAAATAGATTGCGATTAATAAAACTTGCAGTGGTATCTATTGCTGAGTATCGTGTACAATAGTATCTCAAAAGCTCAAAAACTTTAAAACTTTGATTATTTGAATTTCATTATCAATCCCTGGCAGAGTGGACGGTATCAAATACACGAGCGAGAAGAAAATCAAAACCTTAAAAGTTTTCCTAATTACTTAACTTACTTTATTGACATCATCAACAACCAAAAAGTTGAAAACCGAAAGGCAATATTGATTCTCTTAGTTCCATTATAGCTGCGTTTGCTTTGTCTGCACTAGTGTAAAGTTCATACTTTTACATTGCACTCGATTTGCATCAATATGTTCGGGATACCGAACTGAAAAAAATTAATTATATTAACTATTCGTGGGAAGACGGAGTAAGTTATTGTGGAAGTTGTGGGATGTTTTTGCTACCTCGTTTAAACTGATATGAGTTTGAGAATGTTACACATATAATTAAAACTTTTGCGACTCACTAACAATAGTTGTGATTTGACGTGAACTCAGGAAGACAAATTAGTTCATAGATGGCACTGCAAGTAGCGTTTATGGCGGGTTGCATATTTAAGTTAATACAACTTAAAAACTTAAGCTCGCTAAATAAAAGTGGAATTTCCAATATTAATACAATTTTAGGCCCGACATCAACATACATGAGAGATATCTTGAACGATTCATTATGATACTCTGAATATATTTTCTTAACAATCTTTATTTCAATTAAGATTACCGTCGAGAGGCATGAGAAATGTATGAAATTTGGATTTTTTTTTTTTTACATAAAATAAATATTTTTGGAAATGGGTTTTAACGTATTTTATTCTTCTATCAATGGAGAGTAAATTCTACTTTTATTTATAAAAAAAAGTCCAAAATGGCGCTCCAGCACCCATCAAACAAAACCGTGGACGACGTGTTTTCGTCTGAGCGTGGCGCTCCACAGTTCTGTCAATTTTCGTTTTCAAAAAAACCTCTGAATAAAAAAATGCTAACTGTTTGAAAAAAAAAAACATTTTTTTGCCCTGTTTTTTTTTTCTTCAACGGACGAAAAAACTATTCGTAAATAAATTTTGACAAAAATCGCTTCCTGATGGCCCCGGAAATTGAATTACCTTTGAATTGCGCAAAGATTCATGTGTATCGGTTCATCCGTTGAAGCTGTAGAGCACACCGCGCGAATTAACTTTTTCCTTTAGGATTCGTAACAAAAAAACTGAGGATAGATTTCGGAAAATGAAAAACACAATCTCCACTGTAAACTGAACAACTATGTTTATATATTTACAAAATTATTAATTTATAATCTTTGATTATTACAAATTTTCAATTATCACTAATCTCTGGTTTCTCTTTAGAGTAAACCAACACAATTATATATTCTTTGTTTTCCTTTATTGTAAGCTAACACAATTATATTTTCTTTATTGGAGCTTTTCTTTTTAGAAAGTCACGAACTAAATCACGGCGGTCTTAAGACTGAATTCTGGTTTCTTTAATTCTAAAAATTCTCATAATTAAAACTTCTTACCTAATCATTGTTCCCACGTTAAGTTTTGTTGAGCTTTTTATTAATTTGTCTTTTTCTGTTTATTTTGCAGGTAAGTCTGGGAATATGGGAAAATGTGGAAAATATGAGGAATGGATCAGGTTCGTATAGGAATTTTATTTATGTCGAGACTGTCTAGACTTGTAATTGAACATCGGTTTCCTGTATTAAGGTGAGGTAACGTAACTCGCGCTGAAAAATTTTGTTCCCAGAAGAACTCATATAAAGTTTAACGTTATAAAAATCTTTGACAGCTTACTCCAGCTATTCCAGCACCATACAGTGGCCCTTCTTCTTCCTTCGAGAACTAATTAGGCTTTTTCTGAAGGTTAACGGTTTCCCGAAATTTATGATATTACCTTAGGTAGCGAGAAAAGATCTCTCCGCGCTCCGAGCGGCTCAGCTACCTGTTTTCTAGCCGGCGGACGGTTCCGCACTCAACAGGCTGTGAATTCTAAACACTTTAAGGATGACAATTACGTAAAAAAAAAATCGGGTTTTTCATCGTCATGAGTGGTAACCTGCCCTTAAGCGCGGGAGAGCTTTGCCGATCAGAGGTAGCTTGAATGACTATCTTCGGGGGGAAAATTTGACTTTTTTACATATTGAAAGAAAGAACTGCAAAAATATATGCGAAATGTAGTAACTGAAAATGGGCTTTACGGCAGCAAAAGCGTCCCGAGAAAAATCTCTGAATCGAAAAAAGGTACACCACCCGATAGTAATCGGCAAGAGCTTTAATTCAATATAAAACATGCAGTATTGGAACCACCACCCTCCCAGCCACCGACTCACGTGGGGGTTCCTATCCTTACCCTAAAAGACTGCAGAGAAAAATTTTCTTCTACGAATTATAGCTGGTAATGATCTGATGCGATCAATGGAACCCATTTTCCGATCGAACAAAACCCCATCTAGTTAGAGTCGATCTAAGGTGCGAAAAATCTAGTATTTCAGTTCGAATAAAAAAGAGGGAGTTATTAAAAAGTGAGTATTGGGATGGCTATATTTAAGCTTCTGATGGGAGGAGTGTGGGTACTCAAACTTCTTCTTAGGACCTAACAAATGATGTATCCACCCCCGTTAATAAAATATATTCTGAGTATCATAATGTATCAAGAATATATCTTCGAATTATATTTATGGAAATATGGAAATATACTTTTAAGATCAGTGTGCAAAGCTAAAACACATTTGACGGAACTCATACTATCCTATAGAACGATAAGATGCTCGAAGAGCTAAGTATTGCTTTTAGGTATTCGAACATGATAAGCATCCTGCCAGAATATTCATATTAGCCCTCCGATAGGTGACAACCCGCATGCTGTAAAATGGAGTACAAGGCCCCTAGGAACAAATAAAAATATATGTAGGTGTATTCAATATACAGGGTGTTTCATAATTGGGGCACATAACTCAAAGGTTTTGATTAAAGGTAAAGCCCTTTTTCTTTAACTGAAGCAGCCAAGGTACATAAACCTTGATTGGAATTGTCGATGTGTAAATGGCACTTGAATCAGTACACTAAAGTTGTGTCCAATGATTAAAGATATAGCTCCTTAAGTAACTAAGGTATATCAACCTTGATTCAAATTAATGATGTGCAGCTGGCACTTGAACCAGTACACCAAAAATGTTTGTACGAGGTAAGAAAGTTAAAACAAATACTGTCTTTGGTCTGACGTATACTGATTATTTTATTCGTAATCCGTTAATTTATAATAAAAAAATTAATTCAATAACCCTAAAAACTACTCATTCAGCACTGTAACACAATGTTCACAAAAAAAGATGATTACGCATAACAAAATTTATCTTAATGCAATTTTCAATGAACTCGTGCACAATTTCAGGTAGAAACTGCAACCGAAGCAAATAGAACAATGTGAAAAAAAAAATACAATTAATTTCTTGGCCAAGGTAATATTGATAAATTAACTGATTCGTGCACTTTATTTCTTTATGACCATATTCTTATGACCTAGAAAATATTGCGTTATTATTATTTTTTTATTTATTTTGTTTTGTGTTGATTTCCTTTATTACTCTAACAAATCTATTAATTCTAACAGGGATGATTGATCAGGTGGCGACAAGCAAAAAATTATAAGGTGAAGGGAGGGTCAGACGCGTGATTCGGTGGTAGAGGGTTTAAGATTTTTTGTACGTCTTCCACTCTGTAACTTTCTTGATATACACCACATCAAGGTGGGATACTTCTCAGATGATAGCAAACCGTCTCAGATTTCCAATGAATGCTCAATCAGCCTTCAGTCGGAGCTTGTCGGACGTCAAAGTAAAAAAATTAGAAAAAAATACTCCTAATTTTTTTTTTCAAATTTTAATGATTTTCCTGCTTTTTTTTACAAGATTTAGAAACCCCGGAATGCTACCTTTAGTTTTACTACGCAGATGTAACTAACTAAATGCAACCGAGTTTTAGATATTCCTGTTTCTATGATTCATAATTTCATTAATTTTGATAATTTTGCGTGAAATTGCATAAACGTAGGCGCGATTACCATTGTCAGTAGCAAAATTAATAAAATTATGAATCATACAAACGGGAATATTTCAAAAATGGTTGCATCTAGGTAGATATATGTGCATAGTCAAATTAAAGCTAATATTCCGAGGTTTGTAAATCTTGCGTTTTGGCGGGAAAATCGTTAAAATTTGAAAAAAATTACGAATTTCTTCCCAATCTGACTTCTGACGGAGGGGTGATTGGGCTGATTGGGCATTTATTGGAAAACTGAGACGGCTTCCTATAATCTGAGATAAATCCCACCTTGATATACACCCCGTCATGAAGAAAATTATAGGGTGTAAAGTGGAAGAAGTACTAAACATCTTAAACCCCCCTACCGCCGAAACGACGCATCTTCCCCCCCCCCCCTTTCCGATCACCTTATAATTTGTTTCTTTTTGCCACCTCAGCTATCAAACCCTTGAGTTATGCGCACCAATTATGAAACACGCTGTATATCTGCATGATTTTGTAAATTACGATGCAGCTAATGCTGCAATATCAATAATATTTTAGAACATTACAAGCAGCCAACGCTTTGTTGGGCGTTTGCAGGAATATGTACCAAGCATTTGATCCATTGTATCCATCCCCCATTTATAGGGATTGTAATCCAGAATAGCCAGTGCCATTGGTAGACAGCAATAGTACCGATTTATTCCTTTTAAGCACATATGAACACAATGAAACATTTCGATTGTAGAGACCAAATAGTGAGCTCAACACAAAACGCACGGCACTTTAAAAAAATTCAGGTGGAACGAATGATTTGTTTGCGCGAAGGTATGTTTCCAACAGACGCAGTTTTTTGTCCCATTAATAACGTTGACCCTGCCAACGTTGAAAAAAATGATCGGCATATACAGTGTGGCCGACATCAAGGTATTTTCCAACCAAATCAACCATGATTTTCTGACCTTGATTTATCTCGCGTTCCTGACCAGCACCTTTTCATTAGTAATAATACCCTGGAGTGGGTAGAAAGACCTCGAGTTACATAATCAACTTACTTTTATTCAATATTTGGCCGATTTAGAATGAATATATTGTGCAACACCTGTGGGACCTCGAAATGGAAATAATTGTTCGCCCACTTTTACCAAGCGGAGGGTAAGCTGCTTCCAGATTTGCCTTTAGTATTAGCCAAATATCACCGATGTTGCTGATGAGTACTCTCTGCGGCCGTGAATTCACGTTATCAAACCGAATGAATTCTGTAATGTACACAAAACGATCATGCGATAAATCAGCTTTGAATATTGGAGCATGAGTTGAGTGCCATAGTTCCTTTACAAGCTTGATGTTAGATTTTATCAGCCCAGCATAGAAAATGATCGCCACAAATGCATGAAACTCTTTCAGGATCATTGCTTTCCATTGCTTCTGCTTGCTTGGTGGAATTAACTCAATTTCATGTTGCTGCCAATCAGGTAGGCCTTACGATTCGTTTCGCATATTATGATGTGTTTAATGTCTTCGGTAATCAGAGAACGAAAGATTAACAGCGAATTATAAATCATCTTGTTCGATGGCCCTGGTTTGCTTTATTTGTAGTCGATTTTGTGCCATTTTTCCTATCGATTTCAAACATTTGCTTCGCCTTTCACATTGGTCACATCAGTGGTATATTCTGGCCGATATATAGGGTTGGAGTGGCCATCGCCATTGTCAAAAGGGTCATCATTATCGCTCTTTTCAGCCTCCATATAAGCCCGACATTTTGCATCACCCTTACGTTTTTCCTCCGCCGTCAAACATTTGTAGCGCGTTGTATTACTCAGAGCTGAGTGCACGATATCCCAAACATCGTCCACCATTGTTTTATAGCAAAAACAACAACATACACAATGTTATATACGGAAAAAAATAAAATAAACAAAATAATCTTATACACTGGAAAAAAAAAAGCAAAACTCAAGACTCAAAAATATATACAAAGTTTCTTCCACTATCTCGCTCTATTATTTATATGTATAGACAAGGTCCGTAGGGAACCGATTCAGCATGCCATTTCGATGAATCATACGAAGTGGAATGTTTCTAGCGCAAGGTACCACAAAATTATGAACTCACACAAGTTGTAAAAGGTCTCTACAGACTTTCCTCACCGATCGCAGGGTTAAAGAAGCTCTAATGTTCCATCAACTCCTTCAAGTCATTCAAATTGCCTGGAGCTGACAGCATCTGATGGCAGGCCTGCTTTAACAAAGGCTAACAGAATTTCTGCCGAATCTTAGAGCATTGAATTTTCCCAACATTTCATTGGATTTCTGGAAATTTACATTATTATATTATTATTTACGGGTTTGGCTACGAAAAGTTAAATTGTGCTTCTACAATAATTGGCCAACATATATTATTGTCTTACTCGTACCAATGCTGTTTATTTTTAATATTCAGAAGTTCTCGCTGAACATTATCAAAGCTAATTTTATTTTTTAGGGATTGGAATATCTCTGTCCAGTTTTTGCAATTCTTGAATGACCCGATTTTCCATGCCTACTCAAATGATGGCTGTATAAGTTAATAATAAATTATCATTAATTTAAATCTATTGTTGTCTAGAGTTCGCGTCTTTCATTTTTTAACAATTTCAATTTCAAGCAACGAATAACTGATAACAACAGGTCTGATTTAACATCGAATCAAATATATCTTCAATGCAAGGTCGGGGTGTAACACTTGGATTAGAACTAAACCTTCAATCCATTAGACTCAAAGAGTTTACGGCAGAGCATATTTTTAGAAAATGAATATATGTACATATGTAGAAACCAGTTCCTGTACTGAGAATAAAGTTTAAAGACGGAGACTCAACGCTACGGTCATCGGAGTTCATCAGCTCAGATTTCAATTTATTTCTATACTTGATCATAGAATAGAATGAAATCTGAGCTGATAAACGCTAATGGCCGTCGCATTGTGTATCCCGGTTAAGAATATTTTCTAACAAACAATTCTTAAATGTTGGACGTAAAACTTCTGGTCAAGATCACCGTAATAATAATAGATCTGACTTACGGCCTATGTACAGTACTCTGTCAGATATTTCCATGTTAAACATCACTTCTAAAGGAAAATATCTAGATATTAATTCTGCTAATAGTGATGACTCGCGCGCGTTCTCGATAGATAAAACACGTAAAATACATTCAGGCTTGGGATTGTTAAATATTTATATAAATTTAAGGAAAAACAAAAAAAAAAAACAATAGCTATATTAAAATTTATTATTGAATTTTTTTACACTGCTTTTCGCATGTTTATAAGTGAATAAAAAATGTGATTGCTGAGTGTTGTCTTCATCTTTGCTGGAAATCTTAGTTTCTGACGATGAGGATGAATATCAAACTGAAAAACCTTCGATATTTTATTCGCATTTTTGTTCCTTTTTCCTCTCCTTTTTTTCGAATTAAATGCTTTTCTCCGTAAAACCTTCTCAGATACTTTAAAACAATTTTTGCTAAATTTTCCATCTCAATTTAACTTTTGGCACAATCAACACGCACCACTAAGTGGAATTATGTGCTTACTTTTGTTTTTAAGGAAATACAAATTGCATACACGGTCGTTAGGATTCTGTTTCAATTTCATTTAATACATTCTTACAATCTATATTACCCATTTAGTCCTAACATATTTTACCCCTAAAATAACTTTTGTATGCAACATTTATTTCCTGAAAAGTTTTTCTCTTTTAATTGTAACGAGATTCAGTTCACATAAGCAATAAGAAAAAAAATCCTTAAACTAGATATATGTATACAACATATCCGCGAATTACCCACTACCAAACTTTTTGTAATATGTTTTTTTTTTTTTAATTTTCTCGAAGTTCCAATGTACATGTTACAATTGAAGCTATAGTGTAGTGGTTGCAATGTTTGCACGAAAATCATTTATCTGCTGAGAAAGGAAAATTTAACATCGCCGGCCTCTCACTCTTAGCTTTTAGTGTCTAGCTAGCAACGTTAATTTTTATATCGATGATTGATACAACGATTTTTTGCGAGTTCTGCAAACACTACGGGGAAAACAGATAAAAAGTAGAAATAAATCGAAAATGGACACAATACTCGTGTAATTTTGCTAACTTCAACATCCATTGTATACAAAACCAGCCGCTACATCCCTTAATTAAGGCCTTGTAACAGCGGTAGTAGCAGCATGAATGAAATCCTAGCATAAGCAAGTGAACAACTGTATGTGATAGCGCCGCGCTATTTATTCGGCTCCTGCAGGAATTTTATAAAAAAAAAGAGGTTGTTTAAATAAATAAACGTGAATATACATAGCGTGGCTGCGTATACTCTTTTTAAGGCTCGATCCAATTCTGTCTATCTGAATTTAAGTAATCAAAATGGAAAATCGAGAGAATTCTGGTCAGTTTCGAGTCTACATTTTAGCAAGGAATGCAAGTATACGATTTTGTTATTTTTTATTTTTTTACAAACGTTTATTAAGGCACTCTAACTCCATTGTTAGTGTGATGTTATAGAAAAAATATTGACCACCGCAATATATGTATGTCTTTTCTACGAACTGCTTTAACTTTGGACCGATATTTTTACTGCTGCAATGCTGCAATTCTTAAATTCAGAAACGAATTGAAGGAATGAAATAAAAGTCATTTGTTAGTTTAGTGTAATCTGAAATTAGATTTGCTACGTATTGTGTACAGACACCTGCAAACAAAAGTATTGTCTTCCTTTTCCTTAATTTCTAATACGTGTCGTCAAACATTTTTTTTTTATAAATAAAGGAAATTATTTTTGTTTCAATATATTATTTTTCTGAAAAAAATTTTGTGTGCTGCCTTTTACTATTCTCATATTTTCTATTTATCAATTACAAAGATAGATCAATAATGAACAAATGGAATAGCAATGGTCCTAAAATTGATCCTTGACGAAACCCTAGGAAGAACGAAAAGCTCTAATCAGACTGATATTCGGATATGAAGCTATTATGGTCAATATAATATGAGATTTGATTATGCAGGATTTTCTCGAATACCTTAGAGACAAATGCAAGGATAGAATTGGGATGGTATGCTGATGTACAATATGGAATTGGTATAGTCTTAGCTTCTTTCGAACACTTCTAAAAGCACAAGTTATGATTGCGTTAAAGTTATATGACAGATACGGTAGTAAAGTAGGCAAAATAACTTTGACGCAACTAGTATATATACGATCCAGTCCATTTGATAGGTTCCTGAAGAATATCGATATGATAAAGCACTACAGAGATATAAATAAGCATACCTTTGTCTAAAAATTTGAAAGAACTAGACGAGGTCATGTTTAAAATTAAAATAAAACTACATACGTATTATTTTAAATAAAGTACCCTTAACAAGTATCAGAAGCGAGTCACATTTAGATAACGCCGATGAAGTTTTGGCCTTCCCTAGAAGTAGATGGTTTAGAAACACTTAACGTAGAAGGTTTCTTGAAAAACATATTAAGTGGGTTGTACAGATTTTTTTTTTCTACAACAGCACCTGGTATCATTGATTTACTTGTCTAATTAGTCTAGTAAACTTGGAGCTTCTAACATGATCAGGGTCGTTTTCTTCAGTAAATAGGTCACGTAACCATCCAATATTTTGACTGTACACGAGTTGAATTACATTCTTCTACGCCGCTGTTGAAGTATCCGTCCTAGTTTTCCGTTCATAGTGCAACTAAATCATCATTAGGAAGTTCAGGTTCACGACAGTCGAGTAACTTGTCAATATCATTCGTATAGCGATCTCTTGGAAGCTCAATTCGTCTTGTGCCATGAGTAAAATAATATATCCATACACAAAGAAAATCTAACTTAAAACTGAGAAAAGCATGTAAATCAGAGAAAGCTACTAAAGCGAAAATCGCGTAAAGGTGAGATTGCGCAAATCGTGGTCGCTTAAATCGAGGGATTATGGTACCTCCCGTTCGGTTGGAAAACCTCTCAATGCACTACAGATTAATTCAGTAGGACGACTATTAAATGTATATTCGCTGAATGAAGTAGATGCTGGCACAAGCTTTGATTCAGTTCATTAAGGTCAGCATACACGCCGATAGGTTTAAATTTCCCGCGTTAATATCTTTTGGGTTCATTAGGCTTAATCTAAAGTTTCTTAGTGGAAATTCTGACATAAAACTTAGAACTATAGTAAAAAATCTTGGAATGTAAGATTTACTTGTTTACAGCAGATCGACAAATATTATAAACATTCACCGGTGCGAAATCGTTTCTATCTACGGTAAACGAAAAATAAGACTTACGGTTCTTCAGCAGTGATGAATTATATTTCGATTATTTATCAAAAAAAAAAAAAAATTATCCAATCACATTTTCAGTACAGAATATCAACCGATGTAAGTGAATAAATTATATTCTAATTAATCTCTTGAGCATAACTTAAAATATTGTCATGATCAACACATCTGAAATATCAATATGAAAGAAATTGATTTGTTAAGCAAGAGGCCCTAGATTGTAAGTAAGAAAAATTAGATCATGTTTAAATAACTAGGAATAAAAATTGGATTAAAAAATATAATATATATAATAAGTCGAGTAATGGAAATGGAAAATGTGTAGGAGTAGTAGGTAGTATTAAAAAAATATAATCCAAATTCTTGTAGTCAATGCATGTAGCTAAAATACAGCGTCCAAGCAAATTTTCCAGAAATAATTATATATTAGTACAGATGTCCATATCCAGCAAGTACAGCTTTTAACGTACTAGTATTGGAAACATTCGCGGTTTGTACACATATCCAATCAAGTATTTAACAGAGTTAACTTCGATTTCAACAAATATACACTTAACTTCAGAATAAGGATTAGATTGAATCATTAAACGAGCGTACAGCATCTCGTACATCCGTCCGTACAGTATTATCATTACGAATAGTTGAAAACTGTTACAGGTCAACCAATTCATCACAAATACATGGCTTCAAATATGTCTCTGAAACACAGATAACATCTAAGGAAGAATTTGAGAAAATATTTATAAATTCGTCCATCTTCCGAAACAAACTTTGAGAATTGAAATGATAAATCTTAAGACCATCACTTTTGTTACACAGAGAATATTTCATAAAATTTTAGTATGATTATATAATCCGGGAGAAAAGGAAACGCATGCACAAGCCAAAGTAATTTAGAATTGTTTAACCTTCCGGAAGTGGCACTCCCTGGCAGGACACGAACAGCGGCATGCGGTCTACGGAACCGCAAGTATATATATATAACAGTTTTCAAAAGAAAAAATAAGTATTTCAATTGCTAAAATTTTATTATCAAAGAACCAGAGTAAGAAAACGCACACTCATGTTCGCACACGAAAGACTCAGTTTTATTCTTAGCAAGATATATGCAGGATTGCGGCGACTATGGCTTTCGGCCCACATCTTATCGCGAGGTATGCGATCAAAGCTTGTAAAGTCACTTATTTTACCACATTTCACATTTGGCAGCATCATCTATCCTAAGCTGGATAGCGTATGCGCTCACAAGCTAGAGGTTGCATTTAACGATTGCGTACGATTTATATTTGGCTTGAGGTGATTCGACCATGTTTCGCTCTTCAGGACTAACCTTTCCAGCTACCTAAAACAAAGAGCTTTAATTTTCCTATATGTCTTACTACAGACTAATACGCCGCGTTATCTTAGAGAATTTTTCCAATTATCCGCGTCCCAAAGAGGTCGAAATCTAATAATGCCTCGCTTCAATAGGTCAGT
The DNA here is from genome assembly GCA_963924295.1 of Dioctria rufipes. Taxonomy (NCBI): domain Eukaryota; kingdom Metazoa; phylum Arthropoda; class Insecta; order Diptera; family Asilidae; genus Dioctria; species Dioctria rufipes. Next base: position 126,656,915 of record OZ002743.1, read on the forward strand.
AATGGAGTGTTCTTATCCTGTTCAAATCACCCGTTTATGGAATGCTCTTCCTCATGGAGTTCAGACGGCGGATAGTGTCAGGGATTTCAGAAGGTTCATTAAGGCACACACGAATTAACTCTTTCATCTAATATTTTTTTTTTCTTAATATTTTACTATGTTTCTCCCTCCACAACTGAGGCTCCAGAATAATCATAATTTAAGAATTCTTCAACATCATAGTATTTTTCTCATCTTATTTTTTTTTCTTCTCTTCTCTTTTTTTTGTTTTTGGATTTATCTTAGATATATTTTTAATGTTAACTTAGAATACTATCTAGCTCCATCTACTTAATTGTACTCTAAAAGATTATACAATCTTGTGTACGCAATACCGAAATATATATATTTATTTATTTATTTATTTATTATTTTATGATTCATATGCGCGTTCCATTTTTAAAAATTCATGAACGCGTGCGTGAGTTGTTGTCATTGTATAAGCGCACGCGCGCATGAGTGAGTAATTCAAAATAAGAAAACGCACACTCATGTGTGTACACGAAAGACTCATGAGTAATTTATGACTTATATGCGCGTTCCATTTTTAAAAATTAATTTCTTACTGCTCATTACTCATGAGTGAGTAATTCAATATAAGAAAGCGTACACCAGATTTCTGACTGCTCATTACTCACGAGTGAGTAATTCAATATAAGAAAGCGCACGCTCGCGTGCGCACACTCGTGAGTAATGAGCAGTAAGAAATTTCGTGGGCGCATGCGAGTGTGCGCTTTCTTATTTTGAATTAGTCACTCATGTGCGTCAGTGGAATGTGCAAGAAAATAGCACACGACTCATGAGTATGTGTGCTTTGATCACAAACAATTTATTACTCACGTGCGTGTACACACGTGAGTGTGCGGTTTCATACTCTGTAAAGAACCACATCTTAACTTTTTATACAAGTAAGAAAAACTCAAATATTCATGCTAACAATACTCCAAATTAATTATTAATTATATCCTTTCTTTTTCTGATTTGTTTGCTTTGGACAAAAATTGACATTTTCTACTGTCCGTGTGCGGTCTGTGGCACCTCAAAGTACAATATAAGGACACAAACACATAGAGGAGAGTTGACGACAGACTAACGTGTACGTCTGCTGTTTTTCCAGTAATACACAGCACTCATAGAAGTAGATTCTTTTGCAACTAAAATAAGAAGGAAAAAATATCGGTGCGGACACATAGATCGCGCGCCACTTCCGGAAAGTTATGTTGGCATATTTAACAGATCGAACGCAATTAATCTGTAGACATACAAATTGGTTCTTAAATTTGAGTTAATTATAAAAAAAAATTTTCCAGTATAAAGTAAAAAAACAAAAATAATAATAATAATAAGGAAAAAGAACACAATGCAAGTGAAATTACAAAATTATAATCAATGAATGAAACAAAGCTTTATAAATAACAATTCATCTTGAAGCCGATGGAGCAGTATAGGAATACGGCTGATGTCACATACCCCTAATTTCTGCATAGTGAAAACCAAAATACATGTAACCAAATGGGTCATGGGCGAAATTCAAAATTCCCCGTACGTTTCAAATTTTTAAGGTTTAGTTTACTGAAATATTTCTATCAGCTGAATTTTTTCAGTTTGCTACTTTTCAGTGGAGCTTTGTGACTAATATATATCCTGTTACTGTCACATTTGCAATTTATAAGATTTTTTTATGTTAGTTGACAGATTTTGCTGAAGGCAAAATTTGTCCAGTGCCTTTACTGTCAACACAAAATGATAAAATCCAAGCTTTTGTTTTTCCCAAATCATTTTCTAGAAACATGTTTTTACTTTTTAATGTGTGGAATTTGAATAAATTGCTAATGCTTCCCAATCATGTTTTTTAGGCGTGGTTAACTTACGAAAACTTGGGGTTTGTATACAATTTGTATACACAACAATTACTAATTTGATGAAAAAAGTCCAATATTCTCCTAAACCAATCACTTTAACCCTTTCGGTCCCGAATTTTTTCTGCGCGCTGGAAAATTTTTTTCTCCTAAGTTTTAATATCAGGAGAACCTAAATATATAATTAAAAACATCCCTTCATAAAAAATGTTTTAAATATAGGTTTTAGAGAATGTCCATCTCATTGGACGTACGGACTCGGTGGTCGCAAAATTTTCTTAAACATTAAAATGATAACAAATACTATTGTAAGTTCACATTCTTTTTATTTGTACTTTTTAGTCTTCTAATAAAAAAAAACAATTTAAGTAAAATAAATCACACATAATTTTAGAAACTCAAAGGAATTCAGTAACAAAAACAATATAGAGGATGTGCCGTATGTGGTTTTGCACCCAAAGGCGATGGATGGGTCATGCTTGGACAAGCAAAAATTGTATGGGTAGGTTGGTAGGAGGGGGGTGGAATCCTAATGGTTTCCGAGATAACAGGACTTAACGATATTTGAGTATGTTTTTACAAACATAGGATGTAACGTTCAGAAGTTACAGGGTGATCTATAAAAACAATACCCAAATATCCAAAGTCCTGTTATGTCGGAAACCGTTAGGATTTTCGCTCCCCTAGACCCATACAATTTTTCCTTGTCTAAACATGATCTATCCATAGCCTTTGGCTGCAAGACTACATACGGGACACCTTGTATAAACGTAAAAAAATAATAATATCTCCCGCTTATTTACGTTGGTGTTGGTGAAATTTTTAAAACAGTACCCATCTTTTATGAAACATAAATGCACTTTCAACTTGAGGCAGTGTACATGAGTTTTGGAGACTTCCAAGCGTTTGCAATCAACTTTATACACTAGCCAACTATTAACAACCGCTAAATCTACTGAATGAAATATTACTCTTAGTGGCCACTTTCGGGATTTTATATGCATGCTATAGTAGCTGATCAATTGATCGTTCTTGTCAACTCCTCCCATTGACGAGTTATACAAACGTACCACTTCTGGTCTATCTACGATCACATATTTTGATGCTGTCTTATCCCATCTCTCAATTTGATCTTTTATGCCGATTGTGGTGAAATTGGATCCCATATATACAGGCTTATTATCCAACCATAAAGTTAGAACAACATTGTCATCGTTACCTACTCCTTCTTCACAAAATCCACGATTATTTTTCCATAATATTTTGTCAGAAGAAAAAGGAGTGTTTGGAAATCTGTTCCATCTTATTGTTCCAGCTGCATAAATGCCTCTTTGCTTTAGAACATACAAAATATTGTAAGTCGTGAAAAAGTTATCAACAAATAGATTGTGGCCTGCACTAAGTGATGCACATAGATGCATGACCACTCCTGCTCCTAGACCGAAATCCTCCTATTTTAATTCCGTAGTTTTTCCCTGGTAAACCAAGAAGTCGTAAAATATACCACTTTCATCACAAATTAAAAATTTTTTATTCCACATGCCTTTGGTTTACCTTTAACGTACTGCTTGAAGGAAAGTCTTGCTTTCAAGGATATCATTCGCTCATCCACACACAAATTTTCTCTTTTATCAGTTGACGACATCTTTTTTTTACTGATTCCAAGATCGGTCTAACTTTAAAAAGATGGTCTGTGTTGGTTTTTGGAATCTGAAAATTATATACTAAATGAAAATGTGTGCGAAGATCGAAAAATCTATCTCGGGTCATAGTATTTGAAACTTTCGATATTCTTATATTTCGATCCCAAAACATCCTTACCCGTGGAAACCGTAAAGAACCCATAAAGATATGTAGTCCAAAAAGATCACGAATTTCAGAAGCAATAGTGTGTTTGAACTTAGAAGTCTGTTGTTGTTTGCATACATATTTGTGTACATGGTCATGATTTCCTATAGTTCTGTAATAATATGTTTTTCGAAATACTGAAGAAGATCTTTTTCTTCATCAGACTCATCAAATCTATCCACACTTTGTTCATCCTTAGATCGCGGCACGTATGGACGATTTCTCCATTTTATTGCCTGAATCAATTAATAAATAGGATGTCTGCGCAATTGTAATCTTGGATGATTGATCTTCCGTAATCGCAATACTTTCATAGTTGAGCATCATCTTCTTCAAAAGCGATCTCTAAACTTCTGGCGAAGTCTTTTACTTAATTTTTTGTTAAACACCTGTTACTTTTCAAGGAATTTCGTTTTATTTATACCTGGCTTTAATCTTTGTTTACTTGTTGGCGATATACATTTCGTCCTCACTTATATCACCATCCTTGGAAATACCACTACCCGCGGAAATATCACTACCCTCGGATATATCATTTTCCATTAAACATGCCATCCACTCGTCTTCTATTAGCCTGCTCATATTTGTAATCACTGAATACAAGCATAAAAATACACCGAATATCACAAAAAAAAAAATCTATCCTTCAGTCCCAATGTCCACCTCAGTGGACAATTAACTCACCTACTTATATTGATTAACCTGGAAATTGCGGAGAGTGTATGTTGTTATGAAACCACTGTTTAGCTCTTACAAAACAGGTTTTTAATAATTATCTTCTTTTCAATTATTTCACCAATAAATTATTACACAAGAAAAATCACTCTGTGAACGTTCTTGTAATTATTACTAGACTATATACAAATATGAAGAAAATATGAATGATACGCACTGCTCTAGTTAGGTTTGATGCCTAAAACTTATGCACGAGATATTAAACAATAATTTTGTGAAGCCAAAAGATAGGCTTAATCGAAAGCATACCCCTAAGGCTCACATGTTTTTCATGGCCATTGGGATGGACACTGGGTCTGAAAGGGTTAATTAAATATTGTCTTTGACAATTCCATCTAATTCAACTCACTATTCCCAGGGATAACAACCTAAGGTATACCATCTTATTCAATAACCATAATCCGCTTTTCAAGAAAACTTATGACAGTGGACTAAACAGAGGCTATTCAAAAGTCTACTTTGGTAAAGATAAGGGATTAAAGTGAAGGAGACCTACAAACCTAACTTAAATAGAACTACATGTAAAACTGGGTGGCACATATTGACAAGTAACAACAGCACTATGTACTGGCTTAGAAAGAGTTGACTTCAAAGTCCTCAGACGATGTACCGGTTTCGTTCTGACTTGTGAAATGTTCCACACATTACCGCACATACCAAATCGTCCCGATGGTTATACAAAGTCATGTGCGCTAGTGCAATCAAGTTCACTTAGAAGGCGAACTTATCATACGTCGAAGGCACATCGTCAAAATCCTTTCAATTATTCATAATAATAAATTTTTCGTACATCGGGTCAATTTTTTAAGAAAAAGAAAAATTTCGCCTTGGCCAAAGTTCTGAAAGGAGTATATAATTTTTATAAAATAAAATTCTTACTTTCCCCAAAACTATCAGAAATCTTTAGAGCAAAACGACATTGTAAGAAAATGGGATCAGTTTCAACTTCTGTTCCTTCTGAAAGATTATCTTCGCTGGCAGAACTAGTCATAATACTTAGATAGAAGGAATCGATTTTTTCCCGAAAATATTGAGAACTTAATCTTGCTCTATGCCAATCAAAATATTTCTTAAAAACTATTAATTTACTTCTGAAAAATGTAATTTTTTTCTGCTGAAATGTTTTGTTTTTTATTTTCAATTCTTGAATTCTAATTGTATACTTTTATTATCATATTTAATTAAATACTCTTTTTCACAAAACGGTAGTTTAATTAATGAGTACGAATTTGAAAGTAATGAGTACCGAATTCGAAAGTAACGGCTTAAAAGTAACAAATAACTATTTTTCATAGAATAACGTATGATTACCGGGTAACACATGCCTAGTTCAGATCTTGGTACTTGGAATTTTACAGGTCTGCAAATCGTATTCCAGAAATGCAATCCAGAGCCAAGTAATTTAATATTAAGTCAAATATGCCCCCCAAAAGTTGCCTAGCAACCAAATTCTAAAAATAGGGAAATATATACCTACTAAAATTTCAGAACTCATTAACATCGTTTTTAACTCAGAACAATAACTAAATATTAATATCGAAATTGCAATATACTTATATTATTATCTTTTTGTAAAATAAGAAGCCATATCGTGAAAACCCGGCCACTTACCGACAAACTCACCGTTCCAACTAAACCACTTTGCGTCACAGCTCACACTAAACTGATTAATATTCGAAAAACATATAGCCGAGCAAATACGATCATACCAGCCAAGCATATTAAATCACAAATAACTACGGAACTAAAATGGTTAAGAACCTCAACTAGAAATAAAGTCCATACAATTTGACTGAGTGATTGGCACTTTGAATAAACTTCAATTCCTCCATTAATGATGTGAGATTGGATTGTCTTAGTCGAACGATACTACATCGATTTTCGTGAATTTCAGGGTATTGACGTTATGATTTAGTATTGGCAAAGGACTATTCATGAAATCTAAGAATTCTCGACATATAAAACATATTAACATTTCTGATAGATAGTGTGATTTTATAGAGAATAAAAAAAAAATTAATCTTCTACCAAATGACACACCTCCGAAACCACAATTAACTTAAAGCAAAATGAAAAGTTTTAAAATTTTCAACAGCACTTTGAGCATTCCAATTTACTCTCAAAGCGCCCCAATTAAGCCACTCAAAAATGAATTCCACTCACATGTCGTTTAATTAAATTCTTTTCCACAACTTTTTAATTTTGGGGTGACAGAAAATGAATAGAATTGGTGGTGGATGAAAAACTCCTCCACTTCTGTGGATATTACCAATGTCGTCTTTCTCTACTTCTGGATGAATGTGCTCATCATTTTTGTGCTTTTAATAGTTCTTCGATTCTGTTTCAGTGCTCTTGAGAAACGTGAGTTCCGGAAAGGCCAGACTTTTTAGCACTAGGTATAATGATTGAAGCTGCACGTTCAGTCGTCCTAAGAGATTTCCTGATGAATTCTTTTGTAATTATTTTTGAACGAGTCCCAGGAATCATTCCTTTCATGCTTTTAGAATAGTATCTGATTTATACTATGTATATATATATATATATATATATGTATGTAGTGGTACAATCACTAAGGACCTTTGCCTTGTTACTATACTGTTCGTGGATTTTCGCCCTACTTAACTTAGAGGATCAAACGAAAATTGAAAGAAAAAGAAGACAAAGTAAGCATTGAATCCCTTGGAAACACCACCTTCGTCAAATGGTTGCCCTTTAAATTGCGGAAGAGGAAAGAATAGAGTTCATTCATGTGGACGTAAGTATTCCGGCCAAGAAATTGCCAATTCCTACAGTGGCTGATTAAGGCAGACTCCCGGCACAAGGGTACGGAGGTGTTACCAGGAGGGATAGAATGAAAATCAAATATTCATGAGACTGTCCATTTGACTTGAACGAGTCTTTGTACCGCTTCCAAACCGGACGTCCACTCATTGCTATTGATTGAATACGAATACGAATTGTCATATAAAAAGCACTTTAAGATTTTAGTTCATCGGAATAGTCTACTATGAGAAGGATTTCGAGATTATTTAAAAGTTGCATTAAATCTATGAAATGACTTTTTGTTATATATGAATAAGAGCGCCAAGCCCATACCTAACAGAAATTGAATCAAATTTTATCATGTTTTCATGATTTTGCATTAAAAAATGTGTACTTTTTCAGTCTAAATCTAAAGTGAATTATTTAGTTCCGGGTTAATTTTGAGTTTTCATATATGTAACTTGAATCATACAGGATTACGAGCGATTGAAGTAAGTACTTCTTATAAATGTGTTGAATAGGGTATGCAAGGAAAATAGCGACAAAAATTATTGGTTTAAATGACGAGCTTAGTTTTGCTATCACTGCTGATGATTGTTATAAAAATTCCATGTCCTCCTAGATGTAATTCGCTTCAGGTATAAATTATGAATATTATGAATTATAACATCCTAGCTGTATTGAAACTTATTCCGCTTGGGTGTGGTGTAAGCCAAAACTTTGTTTAGCTAGTTCAGCCAGTCAGCTGATTCGTACCTGTTTAAGCTCCTATAGCCTGGTACTCAGTAGATAGTAACGATATGACGACTTGACCATACTGAGAGTTCTTCGTGTTATTTACAAACTTGAAAGTTATCGCTACAGAATCAACCATTTTAATTGCGGCCTGGTTGTAAACAGAACAAGAAAAAAAGCTAGAATTGGTCTAAGACCAATTCTTATGATACCCTAGATGAATGCCCATATGAAATTTCGCCTTCTCACCCTTCTGTGCAAGTTTGATTTTTGAAGTGGTTTTTCGCATATATTTCTAGAACGGTTCGTCGGACAGAAAAAATCATTATAACCAATTTTATAGGATTTCGTATTCTGAAGAAGTTTTAGTACAATAAAAATCTCTTGGGCTGATCGTTTTCGCAGTATTTGTAAAAAACCTAAATTTTTATATGGCAACACCAAGAAGAAGTTGCCTGATTTAGTCCATATATGAAAAGTTATTTGCTAGTTCAATGAAAACATCACGTACCAAATTTCAGAACTCTACGTCGACGCGTTCTCAGGCAGTGTTCAAATATATATTGGAAAACGAAATTTTTGTATGGCAATCCCACGAAGGAGTTGCCCGATTTGTCTCATTTTCGAATTTAATTCTATTTTTTTTTTAAAGGCCGTGTACAAAATTTCAGTTTATCGAGTTATCGGGCGCACGGACGGACAGACGGACATGCAAAAATCAAAACAACTTTCAATTTTATACGTGGGTGTTCAATCCATTTTGCTCCACCATCATTATTTCGAAGTGTTACAAATGGAATGACAAACTTAGTATACCCTTTAGATTTCATCTAGGGTATAAAAACGCAAAAAAAATCCCAAATGGCAAAAGAACTTTGAATCGAGGAAACTACAGCTGATGATATTCCCTATCCCTAAGTGGTATTTAAGTCCATATTGTCTTTATACACCCTGTCATCCTCCCGGTCTACAAGTACACCCGCAAAAGACTGATAGCAATGATCATAAAATGATAACCCGCTGCAGCTAGCTAAAGTTAACCCATTTGATCGATTCAGTCGATTGATCGCGTTATCTGATTAGTGGATTCAATGGGTTGGGGTCCTTACGGGATTCTCTGCAGATCCAAAATACTGCGTGAGGAATTTGATTCTGTTATGCTAAATTCTTATTCTGTCATAAACAATTTTTGTTATCTAGGTGATCCCCGTATGCTTATACAGGGTGGGCCAATAGTCACCATGGGGGCCAAAAGTCACCATTGGTAACATATGGTAGGATGAAAAAAAGGAGGGGTAAGGTGTGGTGGGGAAACATGCTACCTATGAAGAACAGACAGTTGGCTATCATGTAAAAAAGGAATGAAGAGAAACGGTCAACAGGGTGTGGAGCAATGTACAAACGAAAAAGTTAGTTATTTTTAAACCCCATGATGACTTTTGGCCCACGCTGTATAAATTTGTTGTTGTTGTTTTTTCTCTTTTTTCCCTTTTTGTTTTCTTTTTATATTGTAACTAAAAGCATTGAAAACTGAATGAAATCATCATCGTTACATGGGGTGCTTCCTATTACGCTGTGATAACTGGAATTTAATTTTCGCTGAAATGGTTTTACGTAGGTGGCCAGTTTTGTCAAAATGGTTTCCCGGGTTACAGTTACGAAATGCAATTTTATATCGTGGTTTTTGCAGTAGTCACGAAATTGATTTGTAGTAAGCGTTACTCTTTCATCGACGATTATTCAACAAGGATAGCCAACAGTTTCTGCAACGACCTCTAGGTTTTGTACCACCTCTTCTCCGGCCAGCGTCATTGTATAAAATATCTAAAAAAAATATGGAAAGTACGTCCGCGGCAGTTAAGATGTATCGATAGTTTTTCTGGGTAACTTGTCTGAGATGGTCAAGATGACGAGTTTCCGATGGCTGTTCTCATTTAGATATCGGATTGGGAAAAGAAAGGATTTAAGTTTGCCAGGTTTTCTTTACGCTAATATGTGCCTTACACATCCTGCGTTGCGCATGTTAATTAACTTGTTAAGATCCGATATAAGAATTCCTTCTCTATAATTTTTTGCATTTTCCGAAAATTGAAATGACCTTCTTCACGTACGCTTCGTATTATGGTATCCTTATTTATATCTGGAACGACATAAAGAATATTGTTATTTCTACTTTGATATGATATGCCATGATGCATCACATAGACCTTGTATATATGAGCCCGATTTCAACAGCTCCACTTTAGACCTTAGTCGTTCATCTTTCGCCTTAGTTTCTTTGATCTTGTGGGAAAAAAAAACGACAAAACATCCAGCACTTTTAGTTCGATCATTAAGATGTCTTTTGAAACTTATCTTATTTGAAGGTTTGAAGGTGAACTAAGGTATATGTAATATCTTGATTTTCAGTGTCTCCTCCCTCGCACTTAGCGAGATAGGTGAATTTAAAATTTCGTGAAATGTAGCTATAGAGTTACGTGTGTGAGTTAAGTGTCAGGGGCGGATCCAGGATTCTTATGACGAAAAGTGGGCGCAGCTATGGTTTAAAAACGGTATAAGCTGGAAACAGATCAAAGCTTCGAAGACACTCGTCACCACTCGCAAATATCAAATGCACAAAATACATTATTTAGAATATTCGCGTCGAACAGATAAGCTACAACTCTCAACGAAGAAAGTTACTCAACGTTCAACTTTTGCCATTCGTGAAAATCAAACGAATGTTTCCGAATCATCCATTTCGGTTAGTAAAAATAGCGAAATATGTTTTGTTCAAATTCACGAATTCATCATAAACTGTAACTTTGCAAAATAGGATTAAAAGCAAAGGAAAGCAGATCATTAAAGAAAATAAACAGAGGGATGGAAACATAACATAGTCCTGGGAGCATCGGAATTTATACGGCGAGGTTCTGGTGAAACGCGGTATTAGGCAGTCAGATAAAAACTAAAAGGTCTGGACACCAGACTATATCGAAGATCTTTGAAATATCTAAGGCAACGATTTTGGACTAACCAAAATTGTGAAGACAACGGTTTCAACGTTCCGTAAGAAAAGTCAGTAAGTCTCCAGATGACGGTACAGTCCGGAAGCCATATTGGCGATCATATATGAGTTGGTTGATTTCTAGATACCTCATTAATTTGGAGTTAAGAGTGGATCTAAAAACCTTTGAAAGGATCGAAAGGATTACAGTTGGCCGATAATTTGAGAGATCGCTATCCCCTCTTTTCTTGGGAATAGGCTAAACGTGAGCTAGTTTCCAACCAGTTAGATATTTTCCTGTCTAATATACAAGTATAATAGTTTGCGCCGAGGTTTAATCAAGGAGGAGGCACAACTTTTAATTAACAAGGGTGAGAAACCATAGGACCTACGGCTTTAGAGGCGCTAATCATCTTAACGACCTTGAACACATTTCTTCTATGGATGTGTATTGGATCTTGTGTACCTCCACACGGCAATGCCAAATAGGTGTCTGTGAAGTGAATGGAAAACGAAAATTTGAAACGAATATACTAGTCAAAGTATTAGTTTGATCCAGGGAGTCAACAACCACTTCAATATTGTTAAGTATTGAATGTACAGAGGAATTGGTGAAGTAGTTCCTGATGGTTTTGACCAGGAGGCTTGCCAAGATTCTTAGTCTAAAAATCTGGACAAAAAGGACTTTTCCTCTTCATATAATGGACTTGCAAGGATTCTGTGCAGTCTTGCAGACTTGTTCAATTCTGGGTATTAATGCACTTGATAGGCACGAAAAGCAGACTCTTTCGTTCTTATTACTTGATTGAATTATCGTTTAACCAAGAGCAATTTTGCTGTTATTGAGATCTGCTGTAGGAATAAGTAATGTATTCATGCATGCCAAGACTTAGAATGTCACTAAGCTCTAATGTAAATTCATCAACATCCGTCAAAGCAAAATAGACGGACCAATGAATCTCTGTAAGATACGTATTTAAGGTAGATATTCTAGTAAAACTATTGCATTTTACGAAATAATAAAAAAATGTTCCAATATAAATCTTTTGCTTTAAATATATTAACTCTCTACGCCAATATACAATAATCTGTTTGCCGTTGTGTAGTTTCGCTAAATTTCTTCAATTACGAGCTATAATATAATATAATATATATAACAATCCTCCTATCTCTTTTACCCCAATAGGTTTTATCCTACTTCAGAAACCCCAAGAAAACCCACGCTCGTGTACAGGATTTTGACAGGTATCAGCATTTCCTGTTTTTTCTGTAGGCTTCGACAGCCACAAAATGAAGTGGAGCCGCTAGCCATAAGGACTGCGTTCTTAAACGTATCAAATTGAACGCTTTACAAAAAGGGCAGTAGAATAAATTTCGTTAGAAAAACTGCAGTAGATCTATTGCAATTTTGTTTCAGTGGTCTTCAGGGAGGGCGCGCGCCCCCCATTCCCCCTAGCTGGATCCGCCACTGATAAGTGTTGAATTCTTTATCCTTGAATGTCCTACAAGACGTGTTTTAGATTTTTTTTATAATTCCCTCATATTTGTACTTTTTGTTCCCAAAGCATAAAAGTGGTATCGTGATTAGTATATAATAAGGAAAGTTCTGAGTGTATTATTGTACTTATGTCTACTTACAATGCTGTTTACACATTCCTTCAGTACTGTGTATATAAATTCTTGACTTTTACTTTACGAAAAACTTCCACAAAAATTAACAGTGCGTTCTTTTGATAGTAACTGCGAAAATCGTGTGTGACAAGTTCGAATAGTTATTCGAGGAAGTTTTACATATTTGCAAAATTTCAGAGTGACTCACTCTAATTATGAAAGATAATTAAAACAAATTTTTTTTTTTTGTTTCAAATGTATTTATAGAAGTGCCAAAAAATAAAAATAAAACAATAATGAAGAAAAAGGTGCTCTATGAAAAAAGTAAAAAATATTTTCCGACAATCCAAATATATCTCAAAAATCGTGTATAAATTTTTAATGTACAAAAAAATGGATGAGGAAGTTTGTGCTAAAACTTACAGACGTACTTATTCAGTGACCTACCTGTAAAATATGACTAATATTAGATTGAATATAATTACCAGGGGGCTCGGCTGACAGTTGTATTTACTACATTCGTTTTTGTAGCGAAATTTCAAGCTCATATGTTCACAGATAACTCAAAATCTAAGCGGAGCACATCTGAAATTTTTTGCGCATTGATAGCTAAGGTAGTAATGGTGTAAGGTGTGCGGTTCCTTGTGGGGTATATGGGCGATACTTGATTTTTTTCTTTCGTTAGCTTTCGTATAGTTATATGGACATCGAGAACCAAGAAACTCGAGTAAATTCCGAAAAATCCATGAACCACCACGGTGTTGCCGAAATCATCAAACTAGGGAAAAAAAATCACCAAGATTGCGACCTGTCCACTCTCCAAGCCAAGACTAGAAGAAAGAAGCTGTGGCCCGTTTTCCTCTTTCCTATTTTCCAACGCTCCCCAATATGCCGGGGAATTGTCTATTGTAATTTAACCCGAATGCCACTGCACTCTAATTTAGAATTTTAATGTGCGAGGTTTTAAAAGCGAGCGAACACGATTTTATAAAAACTTTGAAGTAATTAAATAGTTTCCTACAATTATAGACGGTTCTGGTTTTAGGTAATACCTTTAAAATAAAATTATAAAAGAATTCGCTAGAGGTCTCTGCTGGGAAAAATTAAATAGTTTATTACTATTATTGACAAATATTTTGTTCTACTTGGTACCATAGTTAGTTATATCTTTTGTTGGGACTTTAGGAGATTCTTTTTAATATGACACCTCAATTAGAATTGGTGTGGTCAATTCTGAGGTATGATTTTTTTAAGAAATCTTTTCCACCAAATAATATCCAAATGGACAAAACTTTGGCCCGTCCTAAAAACTGGGAAGGAGTCAAGGCGCAAAACAAAAAAGAATGTGTCGAATGTTTTCAAATTCTTTATCACGAAACTTCATGAAAAACGGAGGGGTCGGTGTGAAATCGAACAAAAGGGTTTGATTTTATGAAATCACTGCATATGTATGTATATTATACTATAAGTATTGTATATTCATAAAAAAAAATGCGTTTTAATTGTTTTCCACCACATTTCCAAAGATCGCAAACGTCGCATGACTATCCAGATTAAATGGTGAAATAGTGCGCTATAGGCATGTAAAATACTGGAGTTGTTTGCATTTATTCTAAACACAAAGTCAAATGTTTCAGCTAGAAGTCTTTACTGTCATATAGTAAAAGTTCGAGTTGCTAAATACAGCGCCATAATAGGTGAAAAACTGAGTTCAAAACTCCTGATTTATCAAAGAAACTTTTTCTCAGTGCTGACCAATTTTGTAACTAATTGATAGCTTTAAATTAATATTAGTATTTTACGCCGTAATGAGTTCTTAATAACAAAGTTCTCATTAATCTCACTCACTTTACTGCACCAAGCCAGCCTCTGCCAGTTTCAGTATACTCACATTTACTATATAGGCACCTATATCTCGAAAATGAAGGTGAGCCCAGCGGAAAGGATGCAGAGTGGCAGCAATTTCAACTCTTTCCGTAGATATATCCATAATTAATTTCTGTGTCATGTGACGTCAGTTTTTATAAATTAACTTTTAAAAAAGAATTTATCACATACACATCAGTCCACAATATTAAAGTAGAAGCAACGCCACATGAGTGCTGGAAAGATGAGTAAGGGGTGAGTTCTTTGGTTCTGTTTGCATGGATGCATTGAAATTGCACAGAAAAATAATAAATGTGGAGCAAATTTAATAAATTGATGCCTAACACATCTGTTGGATTTGGATCAACATTTTTTAGTACATATGTATGCTTCTGGTCTCTAGTTATGTACTGATCATGCATGGTGTACTATTTGTTCACTATGGAAAGCCTGTGGAAATAATTTTTTTGGCTTTATATAAAGTTTTAAGCTGGTAGAGAAGTCATAGAACTATGCTTTTTGTCACTCTGCTCAACATGTCAACCCAAATTCAAAAATAATTTTGACCCCTTTCCTGCGAGCATAGGGAGGGTAACATACGCAGAGTGAATGGCCACTGAATACTTTAATAGGGATATAGTAATGGTTATACTTTTATCGTATTTGCTGCGATAAATGGGTGAGGTGGTAACATATGCTACAGACTGATAAATGAGTGACAGTTTTTAACTCGCTCTTTTATTACTTCCACCTTTAAAGGATTTCATCATTAAACTTCATTAAAAACAGACCTAGATGCGTATATTGAAAGTATACAAGGCCAGAACGCATTCATAGTGCTCTTACACTGTATGATTTCAGAATGTATAACAAAATAAAGTTTCAGAAAATATACACGATTTCTGCGTAATGGTCATGTATACTTTCTGACGCTGATTCAGTGAATTAGTTAATAGGTTATAATACAAGGCTAGAACCAACATGTTCTGATATTGTATAGATTTAGGATGTAAACGAGTACCAAATATTTGTAAAGTATGCAAGCTCAGAAAGTTAGATAATATCAAATGTTAAAAAAATATACAGTTATTAGTAATCAACTAATCATGTAATATTAGTTTAAATGGTAATTTCAAGGTACGAATTAAAATAATAAGTCCTTTGTGTGAGACAAAAATATTTTATTATAAAAGAAACACATATGTTTAAGTACATAGGTACTACTATAAAAAAAAAGCGTCAGTCAAATTATAAAAAAAAAAACTCATTACTTAGGATTGTTTTGGTTTTGTGACACATTGAATGCTAAATCATGCTTTCTTTTCCGAGTTTGTTTCGGTTTAGATGTACCAGATGTAGAAGGCCTACCAGCTTACACTTTATTTTTTGTTTTGGACCCTGTAACTCTTCTGGATAATGCCGTTGGTTGAACGCGTATTTTACGTGACAGTTTCCGTTTTAAATTGTTGTATATAAAGTTTTGTGCCTGCTGGTCAGTTGTTATAGATTTTAATGCAGAGGATAGTAAGCACATAGCTTTCAAGTTGGGCGAGCTAGGGTGTTCCTTTACCAGTTTGTGGAATTCTCCTTCCATTTATGCGAGACATTCGTTGTATTTTTCTACGCGTATTGAACTATTAAAATTATGAGAAATGTTAGAAGAACTTCGTTGAGGTTCTTGTGCCTGTGCGGTACTTTGGATTTCAGATACACCGACTTCTTGTACATTCTCTTGTTTTTCTCCTTCAATCAATTTGTCCATATTTTGATAGAACTCTTCACCAAGATCGATATTTGAAGCAATCTTTGCACAAGTTATTCGGTCATCTTTTGAAAGCTTGGGAGAAGTTTTTAAAATCATTCCATACTTTGTTTCAACAGCACATAAATGTTTGCAAAATGCTCCTCCTTGACCATTGACGCAATCACAGCACGCGTTATTAATATCGACAGAGTATACAACTTTAACTGTTGTTGACTCAACCAAAAATTCATATTCACTAATGCGTGTTATTTTGTTCACAACTTTAGCTATTTTGCTGAATTTCAAATAGGCTGAAGAGTTAGTTTGACGACAGTTTGCAAACTTCATGAGTCTCCGGTATTGGTATTTTTCAAATATGTTTGCTAAGAAATCGATCAAAGCGCAAACGTTGAAAGCTTTATATCGCTGCAAAATCACATCTTTAAATATGCGAATTGAAGCTTCTGTATAATTGTTAGTATTACTTCCTCTGTTCATAATATTAATTCTGTATGCTGTGCACCACTCTGTCCTTCTTTCCCATAGATTTTCCAGATATTTAATTAATTTTTTGAAAGATTTACAGTATGAATCTGAAATAATTTGTTTGTAAAGTTCTTGTGCACTTTCCTCATTACTAGAAAACATGAGCTTGGAAAAAGAAGTCATGATCATTTGTCGTTTGGGAATATCAATTTTATGCTCGGCGCAACATAACCATCTCCAAAATGCTTGTGCAACGTGGAAACAACAGAGTAAACTATCGTTCGTAATCATTTTAACTAATTATTCGCCTTTTATATAACTTAAGCACAAAAATTAATTAACTACACTTTTTGGAAACAAAATAAACAAAAAAACTGCTTACGAAAACAATGGCACGTGTCGATTGATGATGCAATAATTATGAAAAGAATAAAAAGATTACAATTCCTTGTGAAAATAAGAGAAAGCAATAAATAAAAATGGCTACCTTGAAACTAGTCGCGTATAGATTCTAATAACATTGTATCGTGTAGCGCTTAGAAAATATACACGATTAGTCCACAATGGAAACTAGTGCAGTATGTTTTTTGCACAAAATTTGAGCGTACGTTATTGGAAAATATACGCGATAAGACCGTAATAACCATGTATAGTTTCTAAAAATAGTTATGCTTATCACAATTTGAAACTATACGCGAGCAGTCCCGACCTGTGCGTAATGTTCTTGTATACTTTCAATATACGCGACCTAGATACACTTTGTCTGCATATGGCTGAAAATATTATTGTCTTTTTATTCAAAATTACTGAAATGATAATTAAAAGCCCATGCATGCCAAATTGTAATTTAATATATTATGGGTACATATTTATGTATAATAGAAATGATTACAATTTTAAGACTTATAAGGATGTAGGGAAGTAGGATAAAGGATTTAAAATAAGAATTAAGTGTATATTTAAACTTGCGTAACTAACGTGCTATGTTTGTACCAAAATCATTCCGATGACAAGATTCATAGAATCATAAGATTTTTATTCTTAATGAATTAAAGTGAACATACTTTAGAGCAGTTACGTCCGCGTTAAAGTGAAGCAAATTAAAACAATAACTGTGAACGTATTCAGTATGAGATGAGAATTAGTGCTATAGTGCCTATATTGCTTAATACCTCAGAAGTTCAGAATAGTCATGAGGTATCATATTAAGTCAACAGCCGTATATGCATCACCCTCATCAGATTATCATATGATCGTCAAGGGCATAGTAGTTACAGTAGTAACTTAGCAATCGTATCATAAAAAATTGAATGATCATTGAATAATACAACTGTAATTTGTTCTTCATCCAGTTTATATAAATTATAGGACGATTATAAAATCGGTAAGTCTCTCTAGTCATTTTATGCAATTAAGCTGTATTATATGCAAAAGCAGATGTCATTCATTATGGAAAAAATATTAAAACAGCAAAATCGTCTTCTAGGCAAAATAGATCGATTTATTACTAATACAGATAAGACTGACACTGAAAATCAAACTCAAGAGTATATTGAAGCTCGTATTCAGCTATTACAGTCACATTGCGATCAATTTACAAACATTCATGACACATTGTGTGATGAAGCTGATGACGCTTTCCTTGCTGACGCCTATTTCGTAAACGACACATATTCCTACGTAGAGCAGATTTATATCGAAGCGTTAGCAAATCTCCGTTTGCGCATTAGTAAAACTTCAACTTCATGGAAATTATATTGAATGGCCATCATTTCGTGATCTATATGAATCATTAATTAATTGATCTCTATATATATTAGACGTTGAGAAATTTCAATACCTAAAATCTCCATTAATAGGAGTAGCCCTCTTAATCAAATAAATCATCTTGCAGTTACTAACATTAATTATATGTGTGTGTGGAAAATACTAAGCTCTCGATATGATAATTTAAAGATTTTGACTTATGCATACACATCTCTAATTGTCAATCTACGATGTGTGAATTGTAAATCGGCTAATAAGCTCAAACATTTGTTGGACACTAGAACTCAGTCTATCGGTACTCTGTCAAATCTAAGGCGCTCTACTGAGCATTTGGATGATTGGTTTACATATGTATATCATGACAAAAAAATTAGATAAGCAAACTAGAAGAGACTGGGAAAATTCTATATCCGAGAACACTATCGGTCCTAATTTTGATAATGTAAAACAATTTTTAGAAGGGAGAATCCGTACTTTAGAGTCAATATAATCTAATCTAAACGATAAAGTAAAAGTAACACAATGACGTTATTTTGATGGCTTTCGTGCTCATGTTTCTGTGGATGGAAAAAGATGTATTGAATGTAGTGGCAAACATGTCTTGATGTTTTGCTCTTCATTTCGTTCAAATTCCGTTGAAAAACGCCAAGCCTTCGTGAAAGAAAAGAAGCTCTGCTTCAACTGTCTCCGTCTAACCACGATTGTCATATATCTGCTCGTTCTAAACATTGCGGTCAGACACATCATAATATGTTTCATCAACAACGTACTGATTCATCAAGACACATGCCACTTGAAAATTAAAATTCGTTCACAGGTTTCTCACCACATCCTAATAGCTCACAAAATTATTAATAGTTCTATAGCGGATGTGTCAGTATTACTAGCAATAGCTAAGATATGAATTCAAACTAAATCTGGATCGTTTAAAACTATTAAAGCAATCCTGGACCAAGGATCCGAATACATATTTATTTCTAAATCATTAGCGCAGTCTTTAAATATTCCACGTCAACGCGTCAATGTATCCATATTGGGTATTGAAGGTTGCAGAGCTGGGCTAGCAAATTTTAAAGTGTCGATTAACATTTTTCCAATCAATATTCAAAATCGTATTATACTGCATTTCACTGCACTTGTGCTTCCTAATTTAAGTACACTTCTCCCGACTATTTCACTAACAGTTGGAAAATGGCCACACATGAACGATTTACAACTACCGCCAATTTGTTATTACCTCATCTATCAATGTCAAAAGAGGCCCTGACGTTTATTTACAGATAATCTTAGATGGAGTACGTCATGGACCTCCAGGTTGAATACTAGTGTTAATGTTAAGAGTGGGGCGACTAGGCCTCCATGACATTGTTGACATAACGACCATAGTTGATTTATTGTGTCTTCCTCTAAAGTGGTTAAGCAAACTCGAGTCTTTTAACGAGCTTGATTATTCCTTTTGAAGTTAGATTGCAGACATTATCTGCAGAGATAAGTGTTCTTCCAGTGATTTGCAGCCTTAGACTTGAGAGTGCTGGGCACTCACATATAACATGCATCGAGGTTTCATCTTTCTCTTCGCACAGTCCACACAGTTCATTGTCGGATTTGCCTATCTTCTTCAGTAAGTGCCGGAAGGGGCCATGACCAGTGACTGCGTTAGCAAATAGTCTGAGCAACTGTCTGCTAAGTCCAATAAGTTGGAGCGTCAGGCGATGAGAGGGGTTGAAGAATTTCTTCGTCTGCCTCATACCGGGCGCACTACGCCAAAGGACATCCAGATGCCTGTTTTTCCACTTATGCAGTTCTAGCCTAAAGTGGCTTTTTGTAGGCCAAATGTCGGATAGGGATCAGTATACGGGGATTCACCTCCGCTTTTAGCCTGTTCGTCCGTTTTTTTATTACAGTCTTCGTGTCCAGGCACCCAAACCAAGGTTACTTTGTGGTCCCTAGACAGTAGTTGGAGTCTCGAGTAGCAGCTCCAAACTAGTTTCGACTCAAAGGCTGGATCGCAAGGTACTCCAGTAGCGCAACGTACGCACTTAGGTTGGATATGCCAAGAATTAAGCCAATAAGCTTTCTATATATGCCAATGTATTTCATCTTAAATTATATGATGATATAAATACAGTTCTACGCCGATTTTGGGAGATTGCAGACGTTCCCCCTCAGTTTTCTTGAAGCCAGAAGAAGCTGAGTATGATGTGTTTTTTTTTTCAACAAACAGTCAAACGAAATTCGACTGGTAGATATATTGTACGCCTGCCAGTAAAATCTGACGCTCATCTCCTCGGAGGTGCAATCTCATCCTACGAATGGAAAAACAGTTTGCTGCAAACACATACCTACGAGCTCAATACAACTAGTTTTTAGAAGAATAATGTTACCGTGGCCTTAGTTTGGTATTTAAAACACAATACTTCAGATATCATTAACAAATTCTTCTTTTATTTAACTTCACCGTTTACTTTTATAACGTTTACAAACAATTATCACATCAACTCTTTGTAGTAGTACTGTACTTCTAATTATAGCAATCCAAATAGTTAATTTCGTTCACTTTACTGTCTGAAATCAGACTCGCCTCCTGATGTGAGAAGCGCTGTACTTACATACTCAACGAATTATCCTAGAACCTTCCTGAATATTCCGTTCTCCGAACCCAAGGTTTACTAATACCATTGACACACATGTGGTATTGATGCCACGGTATTCGAAAACTACGTGCTATACTAGATGTACATACTAGTTACATACTAGCCGAAGTACCTGGTATACAGTCAACGTACCTAGTACTGAAACACAAACATTTTTGCTGGTATCCTAATATTCAAATCTAGTAGAGAGAGTTTTCTATTGGTATTTCTATTGCAATTTTACATAGCGGGAAAAAGTTACAACAAAATTCTGCATTTTTTTGACAAGCCATTTTTAATTCTTTGAAAAATTTGTGTTAAAAATGGAGAGTGCAAGTTTTAATAAACGGAGGAAAAGTAATCGAAGTTTAGCGAAGCAAATCACATCGTTTTGAACCTAAGGATAACAAAATATAGCCTAAATATTATAAGTATATTATACTTCAAAGCTAGGGATTACCTTTGTCCACAGCCTCCGATTGACCTTCCATGAATTATTTAAAATATACTATTTTCTATAAAGCGCTGCTCGTCTTTTGCTCCAAATTGCTGATAACCTTAGCTGCGCATTTAACATATCCAGCAAATTTTTTAATAATAAATTATTCATATGACATGAAATTCATTTATTTTGTGACATTTTTACAAAAAACTTCTATGTGGTTTGGCTTTTCAGTGAGAGCGAATGTCAAACTATACTACAAACAAAAGTATTTCGGGGGTATACCACGTAGTATAGTTTCCCCAGTTTAAGATATCACTAGCCTAAAGTTGTTTCCATTTTCAGCAGATGTCACTTGTGCCACTTTATTGCTCGTAATAATATTTAAATCTAGGTCACATGGAATTAATCATGGATGGTCATAAACACTAGGTCTGTTCCCGTACTTCTCGGGTATTTTCGTTCTTGGCCTTTTTTGTGTGAAAATGTGCAGGAGGTGAAGCTATCAAATGTGGCAAGTACATGAACAACTTTTGTGTGTTCTTTGGCAGAAAGCGAAAGTGACAACTATAAACTGTCAAGCTAACAACTTTAATTTGATAATAACATGCCAAACATAACATACCTATTCATTTTACTTACTGTTTTGCAGATTTTGATACGACGTGAGCGAACAGTGCACAGCAGTTTCAAATCCTGCCGCCTTTTCCATTTTTCCCTTGACAATTTAAACTTCTGACAATTCTCGATTTCAATTTTTAATTTGTTTAACAGTTTTTACATATGCAGTTACCCCGAGTTTTTCCTTGGGTTGCTTTGGGCTAAAACTTTATTGAATGGGAAGTGTGACGTCTTCATATTTTCCCCCATTTTCTGAGTATGTCAATAGAGTTTGGGTGCTTTTGGGTGAAAATGCTATAATGTATTCATACAAATTCGTGTACGTGAACAGACCTACTATTATCTGCCACATCATGCAGTATTTACGACAAGCAGTACTACTACAAAATTACGGGTTGTTTTTAACGACTCTTGTAGATCAACCACAGGAATATCGTTGAATGATTGTCTTCGCATTTGTCCAAAATTAGAGCAAGATATTTCCTAATTAATTTTACGCTGGCGTATGTGGCCAGTTGTTTCACAGCGTATTTAGATAAGATGTATCGCCAGATACCTTTGGATGACAAGGATATTGATTTTCAACGCATTGTTTGGCGGTTCGATATATCTGACCCCATCAAAAATTATAAGTTCCTAACAGTTACTTAGGCCTGAATTGCAATTATGACTGAGCTGTCGACTACTATTTGATTTTCAGTCGAAGTCGACGCTGAGGTGAAAACTGCTTGAACTAACCAGAAGTGTCGTGCCGTGCCGACTACTGTAATTGATCTGAAGTTGGTCGCAGGAGACACCAATCTTACACTTTGGACAATGACTGATCATTCGTAATTGTAATTCAGGCCTTACGGAACATCGTCAGTGCCATTTCATGGTAGCAGGGCAATAAATAATCGATTGGATAATCGAGTTCCATCTCATATATTAACGACTTAGTGTTACGTAGATGATATCTTATTTGGAGCATATGATATTGCATCTGGAAACGAAACAAGAGTTAAACGTAATCCTCTGTTACAATCAGCTGGTTTTACACTTCGAAAGTGGTCAGAAAACGACGAGGGTATTTTACGCGAAATCTGTGAGTTAGATCGATATATTTCAATATCGCCTCGTGTGTTCTCTGGCACTTAGTTAAAAACCTGAGCAACTCATAGGCTCAACTGAAGCTTTCCGCTTTGCAATGCACATAAATATAACTTCTTCTAAGTACACCAACCGTACATTGCTGTCCGATATAAGTGGAATTAATGGCAATGTTTTTTTTTCTGCAAAATTTTCCAGGAGCATAACGAACAAAACAAAACAAATTTACGCATATAGTGAAAAGTCAAAGTTTTGTATGGCAACGCGGAGAAGTGGTAGCCCAATGAATTGAATTTGTAATTTTTATGGAATCTCCTGTACAAAATTTGAGCTCTCCACATCATCGCGTTCTTATGCAGTGCCCAATATATAGTGAAAAACCAAAGTTTTGTATGGCAACACCAAGACTATTGCCAACATAAAAAAGAGTAGCCAATTACCAGCAAATAGCTAATTCCAGGAAAAGGACAAAATTATTTTTAATTAGAATTAAAGAAAATTATATTGGGTTATATACAACAGCACCACCTATCGTGTCCAAAACTATACTATCTTTCAAGGTGGAACCAACCATACGCATTCACAAAATTGCATTGAAATCGGTTGGGCGTTTTCGGAGATACACCGTGACACGTGGTTTTTATATATTAAGATGATACTATTATTGAAGTTCTGCGTCATAATTGTAATTATTGAATATTCTGCCATGTATAAAATACTTTCAAAGAGGCGTGGTATAATTTAAAACTATTTCAAGCTTTCTCTGAAAAAATACCATTCAATATTGATTGGCTCAACACTTTAGGCAGTGCTTCTAAAACTTTGTTATATTGCGACTCCCTAAATCTGAAGAAAAAATTCAGTCCTGCACAAAAAATGATACTAATAAAATAATCATTAACTTTTCTAAGCAATAATTTATTACAAATAATGCTTTTAAATGCTTTTAAATCAAGTTTTTCAAACCAAATATACTTCAAAACCGTTTCAAAAATAGTTCTATATAAAACTAAATTTAAACAAAATAAACTCAAATTTGTTACCAAAATAAGAATTTAATGGGAGTGATGTGATTGAAAATTTCAGAAACACTGATTCGAAGGTGTTGCGCTAAGTTGTTGCACGAATATTCTTGCTGTTGCCTTATGCAAAATTCTGTTAGACTTTTTCATTAAATTCTAATTAAGGGGGGTTGTTACTGAAATCTTAAAAAACACGGAAAGTTAATACGACTGTGCGTCAAATCTGTGCACATTATCATGATCAAAATTCCACATAGTTTGAGAAAAAGCATAAACTTTAGAAAAGCTTTAGAAAATTATCGATTTCATAAAATTTGCAAAGTTTGGAACAAATCAACGTAATAATGGTACATCAAGTAGATAAATGTGTACTTGAGTATGGAAGAAGATCTTGAAGTGGAAGAGGAAGTGACGGAGAGAAAACTAGAAAAACAGTTTTGGTCACTTATATATTTTGGTTTGAAAGTTGCTATATTCAGATACGAATAACTTACAATTGTGATATTATTGGAAAGAAAGCTCAATTTGTAACAAATATGGAACCTTTTTCTGTTTCGGAGTTAATATCAATTAATTCAATTTTTGATCCTTGTTTATGTTTGGCAAATATTTAGCAAGAAATCGTTTAGGTTCGTCAATATGATTTAGTATTATTTTTAATTGTATTTGAGATTAATATTATATTTGTGGTAAGAAACTAATTTAAACAATAGAACATTTCCACATTTCCTTCGTTAATAGAGTTTGACGATGAGCAAAGCTTTTATTGGAAAGCAATAAGTTTTGTATTCAAAACTAAAATGTTGGTATCTTTTCCCTGCAAAAATATCTGCTAAATATGATGTAAGTCACATCCACTTTTCATCACTAAAGTACGAATCAATGTCTGGTTTTCTGTCTTAAAGAAAGAGTCGAAGCTCATTTTTAAGTTCTACAAATGCCCAGAAATAATTTCATTCCCCCATTATTGGTCTTCGCTATAAGATTCATGTTTATTTCGTTGAAAATTTTTGTTTTCTTTGGGCACTGTCATATATATAAATGAACTGGCTGATCACCTGTTTCATGTGGCACCACCAGTTTTGATTTCAGAAGTATGCTCTCACTCTCAATGCTACCAATTGTCGTAATTTAAATTAAATTATTTGGAAATTTACTTATATGCATGCCCGTGGGATTTATCGAACTTACGACAAAAGTATTTGGGACTATTTGTATTGGTAAATTTTAATTATGAGGAAGGAAGTGTTTTTTACAAGGATTTTTACAAGCAATTTCTCGTTCCCATCCTTACAGTTCAGTGTTGTTATAGCGGCAATAGAAATACACAGTCTGTGAAAATTTCTACTGCCTACCTATTACGGTTCATGAGGTACAACCTGGTGACGGACGTACAGTGAAGGCTTGGTAATAGGGTTCCCGTTGTTACCCTTTGGGTAAGGAACCCTAAAAATTAACTTCTGTCTTGCTAAGTAACTAACCATACTGCGAAATCTAATTCTAAAAAAAATGACGGGTTTGAAAAGTAAATAAGTTTAGAAATACACATTTTTCATATTTTTTAAAAATAATTTAAAATTTTTAAATAGTAAATAAATAGAGAAATATAAATACTTAAATATTTCGCGCCCCCTTGTAAGAGCTCCACGGCCCCCTAGGGGGACCGCTGCTCCCAGTTTGAGAAATACTGCTTTAGAGCATATTAACGAGCATTAAGTCACTCGTATATACTTCTTCTTAAAATTCATTAATTTTTAACAGTATTAAATAACAAAAAAAAAAATAATTGTAAATTGTTAGTATAGCTGGAATGTGATTTTAAAAAAAAGTTTTTCTTTTTCGCCAACGTTCTCCTTTGTATTTGAACACATCATCAGGGCTAAAGCATGCAAAAAATTCAATAGTAAAAATATTTAAAATGTATATAACACTACCACAAGAAAAATTATCAATCAGAATTGCAACCAAAAAAATTTGACATTAAAAATTAAAACATTATAAAGACCATCACATAAATCCAAAAAATTGTTTACGGCTGTCAGATAGCATCCCAGATAATAATATAATATTTTTGAGTTTATTAGTGTCACGTAGGCTGGATGTAAGATTAATGTATTTGTCCGTGTTCTGTTCAATGAGAACACTCAAGAAAAATATTTGTAAGGATGGGGACTATAATTTAGAATGCCGGTGAATATGTAAAGTTAGTGGTTTATTACACACACACATCACGCTCTATCACAAAATTCCAACTAAATTTAATATATTTAACTTCACTTATATTACATAAAAGGTATACTTAAATAACGTCACTTAAGAACTATTCTTCACTTATGTAAATTAGTTCAATAAAATTGCTTATTAACTAGATTTTACTTATGTCTCCAAATTCAATTTATACACGATATTGTTTCAAATTGTGATAACTTTTGAGGAATGACACCAAATGTATATATGTATAAGTATATAAATATAATAAGAAATGGGATATGTGATATGAAATATAATAAAAGATCAATAGAAAATTGTACTCACCAATATGATATGAAATATAATAAAAGATCAATAGAAAATTGTACTCACCAATTTAAAACGTGGAGTCGACTTTATGGCGTTGGTATATTGATAGATAGTGGTTATATTTTTCTAGTCGTGCCCCGGAACAAAATAATTTACTTTAGTCGAGACCCGTAGCAAAGCTTATGTGTTATTCTAGTCGTTACGCAGAATAATAATCTTTATCTCAGTCGTTACCCAAGATAAAGTTATTTGGAGTAGTAAGTGATATTCTAGTCACAGAATAACTATCTTTATCTCAGCCGAGACCCAAGATAAAGGTTTTGGATTAGTAAGTGTTATTCTAGTCGCTACCCAAAATAAATATCTTTATCTCAGTCGTTACCCAAGATAAAGTAAATGTGTTCCTAATTCTAGGTTGTTACCACTATCCAAGTCGATTCCAAATGATGCACAAGCTATGAGAGCTGGATGCGAAAAGAGATAAATTCAAGTTGGCCTGCGACTTATATTGCCTCCGAATTGCGCACGGTACCAATAAATTATTTTACATGCGCATATCAACCAAAGTACATTGATCTTAGCAGCTGAGTATAGGTAGCAAAAGAAAAATCCATCGACTTTAGGAGGTATAGGTCAGCTGGAATTTTGAATATTTTTGTTGCCGTTCCTGATTTTGCCTAGCTAATGTTATTATGATTATAAATGACACAATAAGATACCTATTACAATATTGCTAATTTGCTACTTTAGAAGTAATATTTAACTGTACAGATGACTTAATGTAATTCAATATGATTTGCGTAATGTTATCGAAGACAAGTTACTTTCCTCTTATTGGATTGTGTCCCGGATTAATTTATGTGGAATGTAGCCATAATGTGCCTTATCGACGTGTTTGTAGGTAGGTAGACATAGTTTCGTTCCCAACCTATTTTCAATAAATAGAAATACTTAGAATTAGAGTCTTTTAAACGATTTTACTGCACTGAAAGAATAATCTATATGCCACGACTATAGTTTCAAACAGCTATAAAAATTTGACACCTGGACTATTAGTATATAGTTCTAAAATTTATACATGGTTTATAGTTTTCATAACTATTTTTGTTATAACGCTTGTAGATTTCACGACTATATATTGACAATAATATAGTTTCCAGCGACAAAATAAATTTGATGTCAAAACTATATTGTTAATGTCTGCAACTAATTATTCTGTTGGTTGCGACTATTATGCAGTTGTGTTTAGCTATAAATATAGCTGTAATCAACTGTATTAAGTTATAGTCATCAGCAACTACCTTCGTACACATTCTTGTATATTGTAGTTGCTTGCGTCTTATATTTCAGACAACACACCTTGGAAGTTAAGTACTAGCAACTACATTTTTACTTGCCGCGTAAATATAATGTAGTTGATTGCGTCTGAAGTATAGTCATTACCAACTACTTTTATACTCGCATTCATTCATTGTAGTTGCTACCATCTCTTAATTTAGACATCATAACTATAAAATTAGGTCGATCTAGCAATTATATTTTATTTACCTCGTGATTAAAAATATTCATTACTCGGATATTTTAATTACTAGGTAAACAAAAATATGTCTACTAGAACTTATTCTAATTGATAAAAATATTTTCTTTTCAACTGTTAAATATAATTAAGAATTAATTAATATCAGTTTTGGTTGAATTGATTTTTTTTCATTTGGACTTTTCAAAAATTCGCGTGGGAAGTCTGCGGATTACAAATAAAATTAGATTACTTAGTATTCGAAATTTGTTTATTTATCTTTAAATTAAATAATAAACACTTTCTACCTTATTGTGAAAAAGACTCCTGTTCTTTTTCATAAATATGTACTACAAAAATTAAATTAAATTGTTTGCATTAAAGAATTAAGCTAATTTTATTTACAAGTTTATATCCATCTTTTCACGTCAATTGTTTGTTGTATTCTGAAGTGCAAGTGCAAATATTGTGTGCTATGTAGGTATACATATGTATGAAAAAAATAATTTTATTTTTAATACATCTATCACTTCACTTCAATAATTTAAACAGATCCTACTTACAGTTTACAATTTATTTACTAACATGATTTTTTTTTACTCATACATTTAACTTCACAACAATTCGACTCCACTGAATACACTGATATGCTTTCTAATTTAATTTTATTATTGCCGCTATAATTATGGTTTTCAGTAACTATATAATAGTCACTAGCAACTATGCTTAAATACCTATTATATTCACAAGCAACCATGAATATAGTTGCTTACACCTAAGTTTTTAGTTGCGTAGTAGTGGACTAATTTTTTATGTGTCTTGGATGAGTCTTAACTATATGACTTTTGACCTCTAATTAATATTGGTGACAAATTTTAACTATAAATCCATATTCAACACATTAAACTGTATAACAATATATGAAAGTCCCATCCAAATCCAAGAGGTAGCCCTTCATTGACATATCCACACAAATTTTATTTTATTTACATTTCTTTAACATTTCTTTAACTATATAGAGAAATTTCCATTACAGAACATCTTTTAAAAAGCGCAACTATATTGTTGAATATTTTAATTGCCTCGTCTATCTTTATATAAATGTTAGTAACTATCAAATATAGTTACAAGCATTTTCTCTATCCCCGTTACAAGATTACATTGCAAAAAATATCTTCCATCTACTTTGTTATAGTTGTCTCATCCACATAAAACTATAAAATAAATGGAACAGCTAAATAATAAGACGTTTGTCTATTTTTTAGGAATTCATAGCTATATGTAGTTGGGATAACCATAATATAGTTACTACACCTATGCGAATCTATACAACTTTTCTTTGAGTGTGTCAGGTGGATATTTAATGTTGGTTTGGACAGTCCGAAAATTGCTGCTGTTGGTATTGAGCTGTATATGTATCATCTCACTAATACTATATTACGTTTATACCATCAACGATGCTCGTATTCTCAAAATCAAAACCAAGGTTTCTCTTCTCAAAATGATATTTGGCTAGCGCTGTCATCTCTTTTTTGTGACTGTTGGTATTTCTGCAATCATATGTATGTTGGTATAGTCTTTTCCTAAGCAATTGTTTCATCTGATCAATACAACATGCTTCATATGCTTTGCAAATAATTTTATATATGTACTACATACCCTTGAGCAGCAGTTGCATTGATATGAATATGCAAAAAATTAGGACGATTCTTGGATATGCTACCAGAAAAAGGGGAAAAATAACGACCCATAGACAATTCTTTCAATGACATGATCTGTACTTAATTTTTAAAATACCGTATTCATTTTCACGAAGAAACAGCGAGAACTTATTCAAGTCCCAAATATATATACTTATATATTATAATTCATTACATTCAATAATTTGTGTTTTAATGTAAGAGTATATGTATATACCAGTGGCAAGGTTGAAGCTAGGCCACTACCTAGCAACCAAAAAATATTTTCGAAAAGCTGCTGCATCCTGTTTGCACATTCTGCATTAGCTCCCCACTTATAGCAGCACACATTCTACAACAGTGTGCCTAATCTACGAGTAGGGCACCAAAAAAGCACCGACGGAACCCATAGCTAAAATAACGAGGACACGCACGTACTCCTCGTCGAAATGAGAACATACTTAGAAAAGAACAATACTGACACAAGCCTTTAGAACGAACTAATCGCTTTCATAATCATAGAGTAACTAATTAATCATAAAATCGTATTTTCCTTTATTTTACATACTAAAACTACTTTTTATAAAAATAAGTTTAAAGAAATGAAGTTTATTTTTTCTATAATAATGTATACTATACAAATAAGTTAAAGTATAATATATATAAGTCATAATTACTCAAATAAAGTTTTACCTCAAAACTGCGAGCTAGCATATATTACATTAAAACTTATTCTAAGAACGTAGCTATCTAAGTAGTTAAAAATTTTACACTATCCCATTAGAAGATAATCAAACGTGGTAATTGGATTTATAGTGTAATTTTTTACTATGTTTTTTTAATCACAAAAAGAATTCTAACTCATAACTCTATTTTCTTCAGTAAAAAATTAGTTGTAGGAGGCTTAAGTTACTTAATCTCTGTAATTAAAACTTATGTAAATATATACTCGTAAATAAATAAATTAGTTAATGTTTACTGCTTACAACTTTGTATATGAACAGCTTTATAATTTTATACATATACGAGTATATAAAGTATTTATGACTTTTTTTTCTGGAAAAATTCACACTATCGTTATCTATTTGTATTTTGCTTAAATTCGCACGCTAATTTTACTTATTTATTCGCGGACGTGCTCGACTCTTGTAATAATTGCATGGACTCTTTCCAAATTATTTATTTAATTTTCTTAGTAGTTCAGTCAGTAGGGGTGTTTGCCATACAAAAGGTGGGGTAGTTGTGATTTTTATATATGTTACTTAGTTCCGGAAAAATGTAAGTTTTCACCCTTGGAGAAGTTCTGCGTGGTCCGTCATCCTGGCTTGAAGGAAGGCAAAATTGTTTTTTTCAAGATAATTCTTCAACGGTTGATACTACGACAAAAGCAATTGTTGGAAAGGTCATGAAGTTTTACATACAATGAGCTCTGTAAGTTGCCGTACACTCTGTACATTTTAAAAGACAGGGTATTTTGTGAAAGAGTCTCAAATTTTCTTAATAACCCGGTCACTCCGAAACGGTTGAGATACCGGCCCTCCCTTGCCATACAATTTTTTGTTTGACTAGGCGACTACTACATATTACTTCATATCGTATGGACCCCCATGGAAGAAACACCCTGCATAAATGGTACAATGGAACAAATATAATGTTTTGTTAGAACAATTCATTATTCCCGTTGAGACCAGAAATAAAGTGTTAATGTTAGTAATATTATCTTAACTTAACCCTATATAAATGTTAGTCCCTAACTAGCGAACTTACCTCAACCGATGCCAAGTACAAAAAGAGATCGAGACAAGTCAGTTAAGTCAAGTGCTTTTGCGCTGATCCTTGGTTTTGTTTTTGATCACCCCTCGTGTTGTTGTTTATTCTTTTTCTTACAGCTGCTTCGCCACATCAGCTGTAGTTGATGAATTTCTCGCAAGAGTTTGTTATTAAATTTGGGAGGGAGTGGGAGAGAGTAGGGATTCGATATGTTTTGGGATCTATATGAAGTTTACGGCTGGAAGGAGTGGGAGGGAGTAGGCATCGGATATGTTTTGGGATCTTTAGGAAGTTTAGGGCTGGAAGGTTCCTATAATGGCAGGTTTTATCATAGACATTCCCGGGTTCTTGAGTAGTTTATTAGAGATCGATACAAGCGACCTTGTTGTTTATATACCCCTTGCTTGCACACGATACCAATGATAGAGTAACAGAGGCGCATTATTGCAAGAATTGGCACTCCATCTATGATTTTACGGTACTAGCGATAAAATTTTCATAGAAGCGAACAAAAATGCCTAGCAACAAGAAACTTAGAGCGACCCATGCTGCTATGTGAGGTTAAATTAAATTTGCACAAATGTTCTCTCTATCACGTAGAGAAAACATTCCCGTTCGATGGTACTTGTAATGATGATAATGATAGAGTTTCAAATTGATCTGCTTGATCTGATTGTATTTGTGCAATGCATTGCATGCTACATGACAACACATGCTTTTGTTAAATGTAGTACCTATTTTTGGGAAAATTGTAATTAGATTGAATTCATTTTCTTTTCAGAGCTCAATTTTGGCATGGTATTCTTTGTAATATGTTCCCTTTTGAGGAATTGTTTTTAGCACGAATCTAATGGTTCAAGCATATGATAATGATTTTAGTTTTATCTGCTTGATGAGGCTATACTTTTGTATTGTATTTGTGCAATATGCTATGTAGATGACAAATACATGGATTTGTTGGGTTGTGTACCTGTCTTTTGATTAAGAGTAACCAGATTAGATTTAATTTTACTAAAAATGTTGATGCTTTGTTTTCAGGATAATTTCTTTTCAGAATTTGTCTGTTAAAAAACATATTCGAATCGTTTTGGTTCGAACAGAATTATCTTGAAAAGACAAAATTCTACCCTTAATCCAAGATGAAGGAGCGCGCAGAACGCCTCCAAGGATGAAAACATAGATTTTACGTCGAGGGCCGGAACTAAGTAACATATATAAAAATCACAACTACCCTACCTTTTGTAGGACAAAAGCGTTATTTAGACCATATTGACTGGACTGTAAAGTTTTACAAAGTTAACTATTGGTTTATCTCTCTTACTTCGTCTGTGTTGCGAATCCAAGCGCGATCAACCATTGGGTTATTAAAGTTTGTACCAAACAGGCATTGATCGGAGTGCATTAAATGATTTTTATTTAGTGCAATTATCACAATTGCAGATTATGGTGTGTTAACGTTAGGGAAAACAATTGTGCAATGTTAGTAATATGATCATTGTATGAGACTATTTTCTACGAAGTATGTTATTGACCAAATAATCCTCAATGCAGAAAGTCTATCAAAAAAGTAATTCAAATTTATTTGTAGATGGGTAAAATTAGGCAACTTCTCCGCAGTGTTAGCATAAACCCTACAAATATTTTCAGATTACCAGATCTTTCAGTATATTGGTAAACTGGCCGTTTTTCATATACTGGAAAAGTTCTTCTGAATCTAACGGCTAATGAAATTGGCTATATTGGAAAAAAACCCTCTTTTGTAATCTAAGTTTCATATTTGCAAATCAGGCTATATTTATTCAGCTGGAATATTGCAAAAATTTCAGATCAATGTAAGATAAGAGAGAGTAAATAAATGAAGAAAAGTGTGTGATCATGTCATATTTTTTTATATATATATTTTTCCATTTTTCATCTCCCCTGAATAGTGAGGAGGGTATATGCAGTGTAGCTAGTAGCTATAATTTACAAAAAATCTTAAGAATGCCGGATTAGAAATAACAAAGATATGATAAGAAGATTTTATGAAAAAAATGAGGAGTATATAAATTTTCATCCTCCCTCTTCAAGCATTATGAGGGAGTAAGGACAGTTTCGAACTATATGCACCAAAATAGTGTAATCTCTCCTTTACTAAAAAAAAAAAACAAAAACATCAAAGTATCATTCGAGCGAAATCATATAGTATCGATTGCTTCACAGAAATGTTGGGCGCCGAAAAGTAATTTTTGAATCGAAATCGGGAGGGGACAGAAAATATTCTCGAAATATGCTCAAAATCTCAGAAATGGCATTAGATTTTATAATTGATGAAGCCTTAAAATAAACTGAAATAGAACCAACTTTTTTAAGAAAATATGTGGACGACATTATTTGCGCTATACCCAAGGACTCACAAATTAACTTTGTTAATAGATTCAATAACATACACCATAAATTTAAATTCACAATAGAAAAAGAAATTAACAATAGCATCCCCTTTCTTGACATGCGATTACATAGAACAAGGAATCAACACATTATCACAGACTGGTATTGCAAACCTTGTAGCTCTAATAGGATTTTAAACTATTATTCAAACCACCCGCATAACACTAAGATAAACACAGCACAATCCCTCGCCAGCAAAATCTTTAAAGTAAGCCACAAAAAATTCCTACAAAAAAACACCGGAATCGTTACAGACATCCTAATAAAAAACAACTATCCATCACATATAATCCACACAATAATAAAAAGAGCTATAAGAAACAACCATTTCAACAATCTCAACAATTCGATACCCACACCGAACAACGCAATAATATTAGATAATACCAATCCTATTTATACATCAATCCCGTTTATATACCCACTATCCTTAAAAATCGCGAAAATAATTAAAACCGGGAATAACCACATAAAAATAGCCTTCAAACCAATAACTAAATTAAACAACAATTACACAAAAACCAAGGATCCGATACCTACACAAGAAAAAAACAGCGTTGTATACAAGGTCGAATGCGAGAACTGCAATGCTGCGTACATCGGACAAACATCAAAAAAGCTTAAAACTAGACTATCACAACATAAAGCGTATATCAAAAAGAAAGCACCGCGATCAGCACTAGCATCCCACTCAATAGAAACAGGACATGTATTTTCTTTCGATAATGCAAAAATAATAGACACGGAGAATAATAGGAAAAAACGAGAACTAAAGGAAGCATGCCACATATACGTTAATAAAAACAGAGTTATAAACATAAGCCGTGGACACAGAAATAATAAATAAAGAATATAAATACATACTGAGCAAATTAAAACCATAGTATTAGTCACTTATATAAACGTTTTCTTCTCGACAACAGCTCACTTTCATATTGTCCTCGTAGCATGTAAATTGCTTTTTGTTTTTGTTTAAAGTTTGTTTGAAGTCTATTTTAATTTATTAACAATGTATTTTATTTTATTTTTATTTTAATGTAATCAGTTGTTCTATTCTGTATAATTGTTATTTATTATTACTTTTAAGAAAATTATTTATATGCGCAGACAAAAAGGTATGTAAAAAGATTTTTTTCAAGAAAACTGACTTATGTACAATACTATTTATGTAGAGCTTCTGAAGAAGGGCCACACCTGGACCCGAAACGTCGAGCAAATGAAATAAAAATTTATTTTCAAAACAAAAACGATCGGTGTTTTCCTGAAAAAATACCAAAAAATCCGTCGATTCTAATAAGTATGGGTTCAATTCCCGTTCGGGAAAAATAAATAAAGTAAAAGGCTTTAAAAAAATACTTAAGCTAGGATGAAGCTAAATATTTTTTTAATGCAGCAAATCGGATGATTTAAATAAAAAGTGTACTTCTTTTTCAATTATAGAAACTTCGAAAAATGTAACCAATTTCCTTTTAAGCTACATTTATATTCAGAAGATTTGTTTACATCACGAGCCAATCATGCATCATTTACTTTTCCTTGTGGCGTGCTGTGTGTTAATATAAACCTTCATCCAAGTTGATTGCATTTTCATATGCATTCTGAACACATCCTTTTATGTATGTAATTTAGAATTCATCGGCAATACTTATACCGCTTACAATTTCTCGCTCATCTTTCATCACACCATCATCTTCGTGCATATCGCCAAGAATGAAAGAATTTTTTGAATAGAAAAGTTGCCTGCACGAATGCGTGCTGATTGATTCAAATTTAACATAAAATTTCTAGTCATACTGTCGACATTCTTACGAGCGTTTTATGTCGACGTCTTCTCTCTGTCCTACCTTGTACATCAGATAGTAAATGTATGTACACTTATTATTCTGAATCGAACCACCTATCCGAAAATGTACATACAACAGTTGGATCCGGAAATGTGATGTTGTGGAAAAGCTTTACTTCCGGATATCTTTCAGCTTCTCTTACAGAGATGGCGCCACCCTCAACATCATTGTTCATCCATCGTTATACTACAAGCTACTTCTGTGGGCAGCATACATCTAACATGTTTCCATTTATGGTCCAATGTCCGCAATGTCTGGTAAGAGACAATCTTCAAAGCTTAAGTTTGAAAGAAATTTCGTTTGTCACTGAAGGAGTGACTTCTGCAAGAGAAAATTCCAATTCTTTTTGCCTCGAATCTCATTTTTCCATAAACTCAATTTTTTTTAGTCCTCGCCTTTTTCCTGTCTTGCTTGTGTGCGCTTTTTTTTCTGTTTGAAAGTAGTGACATGTGTGTCATTTGCACATTTCTAATTTAATATGAGAGCCTTACAAGTGCCGGAAGTACAATTGCGAAGTCGATTTGAGCATATCGGCACAAATGCAAACCAAAAATAATAAAAAAAAAATATAAAGCACGTAAACTGACGTTAACGCTCGGTAACCATAGTGCTCAGACTGTGGTCAGTATCGCCTTTTTGTGCATTTGTGACGCTGAAGAGGCTGACAGATAAATTTATTCTCTGCGGTTCTAAAAGATAATAATGATAAGGATTGAAACATTTTCAAGATACATTAACTAAATTGATGATGATAAAGAAATATTTCTTGAGAAACAAACTAATTTACAAATGAACGTGTGACAGATGCTGCTCTATTATACCAACTTCAATAAAAATTACACTGTTATTGTTGAAAAGGATTTACCTTATACTTAGATTTAGATTTATATATATAGCGGCGCGAGTGGTCACTGTAGCCATCATTGGCTTATTGTACACCGCTTGTAATACAGTTCCTCCAGCACGCCCACTCTTCCCAGGAAGAGCAGTATTTTGTTGGAGATTTCTTCGAAGTCGGCAGGCTTTAAGAAGTATGAGCAAAAAGCCTGGAATCTACATTGCGTAATGGCTTTGCATTCACACAGCACGTGCTCCGATATTTCATCCTTTTCGAGACATCGTCTACATACATCAGTGGGTGAGATGCCTATCCGATGCATGTCTGTGGTAAGTTTACGGTGTCCGGTTGGGACGCCTGTAATGACTCTTAGATGATTCCTGGAGAGCCCTAAAGGAACTAGGCTCTTCTCTGAGGAAGGTCTCTTGATGAATCTTTTGGTTTGTCTGGATCTCTGGTCCATCTGGCTGTGGATGCAGTTTTGCATGGTAAGCTGCACGGTATTGTAGGAAATACAGCAGAAGGTTTCTGGTCCTATGAGGAGCGTGGATGCTCCTTTTTTGGCCAGTAAATCTGTCTTTTCATTCCCATCAATTCTGGAGTATCCTGGCATCCACTGAAATGTTAGGTGGTTACATGTACCAAAGTTCGTTAATGCTTGGATGCATTCCCACATTAACTTTGTTTTGGTGAGATGGCCGCTTGGCTATCTGTAAGGATATAAATATTTTTGTTAGTGTAGGGTCGGCTGATATTTTGGTATGCACACCTAGTGATGGCATAAACCTCTGCCTGAAATATTGAGGCGTATTTTCCTAGGCTTTGATAGATGCCAGCTCTTGGTCTAACGCCATATAACCCTGCTCCTACTCTTTTCTCTGTTTTAAACCCATCGGTGCACCTGATTAGAGCTTGATTTGCTAGATTTGCTTCAATTCTTTTGGTTAGAAGGCGTAGACTTTCAGAGTCCCATTCACTATAGCCATATGTGCGGACTCTGTCCACCATGAGTCCAGCCTCTTTTGCAACAATGTCGTCGAATCCCGGTAGATTTAATAGTGCCTCTAGAGCGCTGCTAGATGTTGTACGCATGGCACCAGTTACACTAAGACAGGTCATCCTTTGGAGCTTGTTCAGCTTCCGTGTGGTTGTCTTTTATGTACATTTGTTCATCCATGCTGCTGCAGCATATGTGACCATGGGTCTGACTACCGATTTGGCTTGAGTCCCCATGTTGAGCCGGCTAGTTTCATGCAGCTCAACAGCATTAGTGTACTTTTCTGGACTGTTTTATCAATATGTGTGTTCCAATTCAGCTTATCATCAAGAGTTATCCTGGGATACTTAGCTTCTTTGGACGTTGAGACCTCACTTCCAAAGAGAATGGGGTTAGTCATGTTCCCCATTTTCCTTCTTTTGGTAAAGGTTATAGTTGTTGTTTTGTACCTTATACTTCTGTGAATTACTAATGAGTACTAATGATGGAATATTAACACACTGAGAATTTCTTCATGAAATAAGTTGTGCTCAAGTATTGATATTTTAGGGCAAAATTTGACAAGTCTAATAAAAATGGGAGATCAGCGAATTCAGTAATTTTTACCTACGTAATGGGCCCAAAGTCCCTAATATATAATGTAAGCTATTAAGCTAATTTATCTAATGATCCAAAGTCTCAGAACCATTGATTTTCAACGTAAGATTGAATTAAATAATTTGACTATCAGAACTAGCTTAACATAAGTTTGCTGTAGTGACACGTTTAATAAATAAACGGTCAGCAATACAAGCGTTTCATCACTTAGTCGGTGTTAGTATTAGTATGTTAAACCAACCGTAAGCCAATCACTGGATGAAATTACATGCAATGCAACATAGAACAAAAACATTACAAAACAAAATGAATAAAAAAGATTAAATATTATATAGACGTTTTTTTTTTTTTTAAATCTTAGAAACGTCAACATCAAAATGCTCAATACACATGCGATGAATAGGTTCGTACATGCTAAAATTAGGCTTTGAGGTGTTAACATGCAACAGAGGTAGACTTCTCAAATTATACCACGGAAAGAGATTTTGTTAAGTAGCAGCGGAGAATCAATATTCGCAATTAAAAGATGATGCACAAAAGTTACATCGGCAAAGACGTTTCTCAAGCGAGGGCATATTTAAAAGCTTCAAACGATCCTCATAGGGTAATTTACTACTTAAAAACATGAAAATGAATGCTGGAATTTTAACGAAAATATCTAAATACTTACGCTGCACCTATAAACGACCGAATTACTCAGTTCTTGAAATGACTGCGATGCCAATTATGTCTCTCAATTTCAAACTTCCGTTGACAAGAATGAATTAATAATTGCGAAGACTTTATTTCCAGTGTATCCAAAAATAGTTTGGTTCTTCCAACAGAATACTCAATTCAACTGAGCATATGTTAGCCAACCCAGCCATAAATATAAATACCACACAACAAAAAGTGAAATCCACCAGTCACCTTCGTACAAGGCGACTTGTCTGGCACAATTATCAGGCTGACTGAGCTTCATTCAACAAATTCGTTAGAGAGTTAGACTGGTCTGATTTTGAGTACTACTCTGAAGCCATTATTAACATGTTATGGTTTGGGATGTGCAGCTTCATTCCTCACAGATACAAGAATATTAAACCTTACATTACATCGTGGTTTAAAACTGACTGTTATACAGCCATAAAAGACAAGGCAGCTACATTTCAGGCATATAAACCATATAGACACGTAACACCTGCAAATCTATTATTCAGCTACCTAAGCTACCTGCCTACGTAAGCTACCTGCCTACGTAAGCTACCTGCCTACGTAAGCTACCTGCCTACGTAAGCTACCTGCCTACGTAAGCTACCTGCCTACGTAAGCTACCTGTCTACGTAAGCTACCTGCCTACGTAAGCTACCTGCCTACTTAAGCTACCTGCCTACGTAAGCTACCTACCTACCTACATAACCCACCTACCTACCTACCTACCTAAGCTACCTACCTACCTAAGATACCTACACAACTAAGCTATCTACTTAACTACTAAAGCTACCTACCTATGCTACCTACTTACCTAATATATCTACCTACGTAAGCAATCTACCTATCTACCTAAGCTACCTGCCTACGTAAGCTGGCTACCTACCTAAGCTGACTACCTACCTACGCTACCTACCCACCTATGCTACCTACTTACCTAAGCTACCTACCTACCTAAGTTACCGATCTACCTAAGTTACCTACCCACCTAAGCTACCTACCCACATAAGCTACCTACCTACCTAAGCTACCTAGCTACCTACCTAACCGACCTACCTACCTACCTAAGAAAGAAAATCTTTACTTGTCGAAAAGGTGGTAGGTCTCTTGTTAAAATAGTCAAGAACAAGTTCATCAGTTCCTCGGTACCGCCCCTAATTTACAACTGAGATGTGCACACGGAATCATTGGAGAACGCCAATTTGTTTGCGGCTACTTTTGCTGTGCAATCTGTCTTGCCACCTTTTTCGCAACCTTCTCCTTGTCCACAAACATGCATTAGAGTCAAAGACCGCTACATTTCCGAACAAGGGAGGTTTTCAAAGTACTTGCAAGTCCTAATGGGTCTGCGACGGCTGTTCTTGGTGGTCTTTCGCCACTGGTACACAAATGCTGCAGCTTTTCGTTAGCTACATCCCTACGCAAACTATTTCATCTGTCCTATTTGATAGAAGTCTTTCCTTTGGCATGGAAACTTGCACGTGTTTAGCAAGTACCCAAAAAACAAAAGGGAGTCAAGCGATTCCTCAAACTAAAGATAACTTGCCCTTACTTCGATTCTTTCGCAGGTTTTGGAAACACTCATCAATACCCAATTGATGAAATATCTAGAAACTAATCACCTTATAAGTGGTGGATCTGAGATGAACGCGCTAGACATTTCGAAGGCCTTCAACAGAATCTGGCATTCTGCTCTTTTAGCTAAACTTCAGGCATTTTATCTAGACTCTCTTCTCTTAAAATGGATTGAAAGCTTTCTCTCCCACCGTTCAATTCAAGTTGTATTGGACGGAGTTACTTCTGACGGTTTTATAATCCATCCAGATATACCTCAAGGCTCTGTGCTCTCTCCTACTCTTTTTCTCATTTTTATTAACGATCTGCTAGCTCTCACTTTCAATCCTATTCATAGTTTTGCATAGTTAGCTGATTCCTGTGGGAATATTATAGTTGACAAACGAAGCCACATGTTCAGTTCACTATATCATAACCTTACACCAATAATCTTTTGGGGCAGAGCGAATCGGGTCTTATTCTAAGCGCCGTGCAGGCATCAAATTTCACACGTCAAAATGTACAAAGTTACTTTCTTGCGGGTGACCAATTTGATCCATGGTTTGTTACGTTCGTGAAATAAATTTATATTTGTAACAATACATAATAGGTTCGTCATTTAGGT
This sequence comes from Dioctria rufipes, assembly GCA_963924295.1. Lineage (NCBI taxonomy): Eukaryota > Metazoa > Arthropoda > Insecta > Diptera > Asilidae > Dioctria > Dioctria rufipes. The sequence continues at coordinate 126,698,218 of OZ002743.1, forward strand.
GACTTGAGAAATGCAGTGGAAAATGTAAATTTTTAGCGATGTATATACATATGTCTGTCATTTTCTGACCGAGGAAAAGGTAATTGAAATTTATGTATGTAGCGATTGCCATATTTGTGCATGAGGAAAGATATTTTTAGATGTATATATGTAGCGATGTACACATGTTTGTCATTTTGATGATTATAGAAGGTAGATATAAAAGATAATATTTTAATATGGACCCATAAGCATTTTATGTAGTAGACGAGTTTATTTGGGGTACGATAGTTTAGATATGATGTGGTCTAGAATGTTTAATATTTTAATATAAACTGCTGATACTTTGAAGACCACTATGAGATCCCAATGCATCAAAGTCATCAAAATATACTCAAATTGGAACAATTTACAAAATACATAATCAGTGTTAATATATAAAGGAAAGAAAACTAACTAGAATCCTTTTTAATTGTGTATTAAATAACGTCTTAAGCTCTATAAAAATTGTCTAACATTAAAAAGTCTTCTCTAGGAACTACTGGAATGATAATGATTCCAGCATGAGTGATGTAATATGTATTAATAAAAACAGTCGTGCTATGTCAAATGAAAATGAGGTTAACTAAGAAAAAGAAAAAACAAAGAACAACGATAAGAAATTCCTAAGGTCCTTTAAAAAGGTTTTCGTATTCTTATCTTACATGCTTGCATTTGATTTTTATACCCTAGGTAATGAAATCATAGGGTATACTAAGCTTGTCATTCCGTTTGTAACAAATAGAAATAATAATGACAGAGTGAAATGGATTGGACACCCAAGCATAATATTAATAGTCTGTCCATCTGGCCGTCCGTGCGTCGTCCCCACTATAACTCGAGAGCGTGTGACTTAGAGAACTGATATTCTGCACATTGGTTTTAAAAAAAAAGTAAATTTAAGTTCGAAAATGGGACCGATCGGGCAATTCCTTCGTAGGGTTGCCACACGAAAATTTCATTTGTATCTATCTAATTGGGTACTGCCCGAAAACGCGTTGACGTTCCGCGCTGAAATTGGCTATATGGTGTTTTCATAATAATTGCAAATAAAATTTCAAAACTCGACTAAATCAGGAAACCTCTTTTTGGTGCTGCCATACAAAACTTTGGTTTTTCACTATATAATTGGACACTGCCTGAGTACGCGTCGATATGAAGAGCTCAGAGGTTGTACACAGCGTTTCCATAAAAATTGTAAATACAATTTTAAAAATAGACTAAACCGGGCAATCTTTAGGTTTTTACGTATACTGTCAAAACGGCCAGTCTTAGACGTTTTTGTTTACTGAAAAAGTCTACAGAATATGAAATCCTATGAAATTTGTTATAGCCATTTTTACTGTCTGCTGAACCGTTTTAGAAATATATGCGAAAAACCACTTCAAAAATCGAACTTTCATAGATGGGGGACCGCACGCAATAATAACATACGAGCATTCAGCTTGGGTTTCCTATGAGTTGGCCTTAGACAATTCCACTTGTCAATATTATGTTTTTTCTTAATTTCACTATTCGAACTTAAGGTTACCTTTTTTGTAAAGGCCAATATGCAAAATTTCAGCACTCTAAGTGAACACGTTCTCTAGTCGTCATGAGGGCGAACAGATGGACGGACAGACACACGGACAGATGGACAGATGGTCAGACGGGCAGACGGACGGACCGACGGACATGCAAAAAATTAATATAACTCTCAAAATTATACGTAGGTGTCCAATCCACTACCATCAATATTTCTATGCATTATAAACGGAATGAAAAAGTTAGTAATCTCCAAACGCAGTGTACAAAAAAATCACCGGGAAGATTACATGCAATCGGGGAGTAGCAGAATTTCTGTACAATCGCCATTCGCAACCATTCATTACAATTGTGTTTACGGCTTAATTGCATGTTGCGGTGAGATTCTGCTCGTATTTAAACCTGCATAAATATATAAATAGACGACCGCGGTGCGAAGCTTTTCATTACTTGTATTTTATGGATAGATCTATTTTATATTTATTTGTCACATACGGGAATTAAACTCACAGTTTTTAGAATCGAGACAGATATGTCTCGTTCCCTCAGTGATAAGAGCATTCGCCCGGAAAGCGGAAGGTGCCGGCCTCAAACTTTGAACTAGACAGTTGTTTTATGCTCTTGTATTTATGATTTAATTTCAAATTGTTAAAAATAAGAGTTCTAAAAATTCTTCTTCTTGTTTTGCTAATTCATATATACTTTTTTTTTTTTTTGCTAATTCATATACTCCATCTCTATATTTGACTCAGGATGTACTCTAGATGAATGCCGGTATGTAATTTCGTATGGTAACCTCTCTGTGCAAGTATGATTGTTGAAGTGATTTTTCGCATATATTGATTATTCTGCCCAATTTCATAAGATTTCATTTTCTGAGTAACTTTTCAGTACAATAAAAACGTCTAACTACGACTGATAGTTTTCACAGTAAATGCGTACAACTCTAAATTTGTATATGGAAACACCAGTGAGCAGTTCCTCGATTTAGTTCATTTTTTCAAATTGTATTTACTATTTTTATGAGAACGCAATGTAGAAAACTTCAGCTCTCTAAATTGACGCGTTCTCAGGCAGTGTCCAAATGTATAGTTAGAAACCAAATTTTTGTATGGCAACCCCATGAAAATGTAACCCAATTTATCCCATTTCCGAACCTAAATTTCCTTGTTTTTAAAATCCCGTATGCAAATTATTAGCTCTCTACGTACAGGCGTTCTCTCGAGTTGTCGTGAAGGTGGACAGACGGATGGACGGACGAACGGATAACAGGAACAACTGACTTCGGGTGATTGGCTATGTCTGGTTACGAAGTGAACTGTGTAAAAACATGGTTCGAGATTGTCAAAAAAAAAAAAAATACAGATGCAATGAAAGCGAGGCAGAAGAATCTATGAATGCGATTGTTTTCCTGCAGCTGTTATTTCATACGAACAATTTAATTTTTTATTCCACAACAAAGAGGACTTGGTTACCCGTACTAAAAAATGCATTCAACGTGTGGGGAAACTTATTAATTTGACATGTAGTCAGTCCTCCTATATGCATAATACTGATAGTTCCACCGAAGATGTTTTTCAAATTTAAATTTAAATTCATTCATTTTAAAACATCTGCACACTTAAATCCTGGATTTTTATATTTGCACGTATAATTTACAATTTATTTTGTATAATTGAAATTATAATAAGATTAAAATAATTCCTAAACTGCATTTCAAACAATTTCCCATGCAGTTAATTCTCACGAATTCATATCGCATTGGGTAAATTGTGCACTGATCATAATTTTCTTGGCAATACGTTATGACCGCGAAGAAAGTTTACATATACGATAATATTTCTACTGGTACGTAAACTCAGTGCACGGAGCTATGGCTAAGTATTATCTTTCTCTGCATACAATACGGTATATAGCGGATAAGAATAATTTTCCTGTTATTTTAGAGAAGGTAATGTATTAGGGCTAAGGAATTTGTTTTGGTAAGGTTTTAGTGAACAAGGCGTTTTCATTTGGATCTCTTGATGAGACTGCAAGTGCGCTATTATTAAAAGTTCACAACTTAGTACAGACGTATTGAGCTTATTGCACACCTTAACTTTTCCAAGGTACAATCATCTTTAAAATTCAGCCCATCAGCAGATCAATAGCGCTTGTACGTTTCCATCACTACATTTTGAAGGAACACTGATTACTGCATAATGCACAGCTGCAGTACCTATGGCACAATTCAATTCAATTCAATTCAATTCAATTCAATTTATTTACAAGCTGGTAATGTAAGCAATATTACAATCTTATAAATGTACATGATAAATTATAAGGTTACAAAAAGAAAATACTATGAGTCCATATGAAGAACACGATCAAAAAAGAGCATAATAAAATATTGAAAAATCAGTTCAATAAGTAACAACATTAATCTTAAATGATACAATATGTATATATGAAAAAAAAAAACAAAGAAAATACAGAAAAGTACATAGCAGAAGTAATCCCATGTACGCTAATAGCTAATAAATAACGGAGCTAACTAAATTTTTAAAACTATCAAAGGTACCCATAGTGCCCACACTCTGTACATTATATGGCAAATTATTCCATACTCGCGCTATTTGCATAAAGTAAGAGCCTTCCTGAACTCGGAATCAAAATGATATGATGCCGTGATGACTACAGAAACTGAATCTGGTCAGTTAGGTAGGTTGGTTTACCATGACGTATGAGCCTATGGAGGAAAAATAGAGATTTACGTGTAAGATAAGCCTCTAGAGGGCAACCAAGTAGAATAGACTTAAACTGGGAAACATGATGGAACCTTCGAAGACCAAAAACGAATCTGACACAGTCGTTAAAGGCAACATTCAACCTACGCAAGCATACAAACGTCTAGTTTAGAATAGATTAAACTGCCATGAGAGAAGTGGGGTCAAATCAGAGTCTTGATCAGTTTCATCTTAATACTTGTACTCAAGATTTGAGCTGACAGCCCACAGTCTCCGTAAGATTAGCCAACAATAGCTGCAATGTGATCGTAGCACGTCAATCTAGAGTTCATCTTTACGCCCATATTAGTAATAGTTTCTACAATCGGCAGCGCTTGTCCAGCAAGTAATACTAGGGGGGTAGGTGTTAATACAGTACTGTGATATAATAAAAGACATTGAGAATTTCCAGGGCTTAGAGAAAGTTGGTTGTGTAGCGACCAATTATACACTCTGTCCAAATCATCATTTATGAACATACTAAATAATAAGGGTCCTAGGATAGATCCTTGAGGTACCCCATAGTGCAATGCTAATATATCAGAGTGCCAATCATTTACATAAACTTGCTGAAATCTCCCTTCAAGAAAGCAACCAATGAAATTAGTTGCTGAGGCTTAGAACACAAAAATTGAGTACAGTTTATTTAGCAGTATTCGATGGTTAACGCTACCAAATGCCTTTGAGAAATCTAGTATAACAAGGCCACCGACCTCATCATTATCCACGCTTCTTCTCAGATCCGATGTTACCTCCAACAAAACTGTTTCACAACTATTATTCTGTCTGAAACCTGATTGCCAACGTGATAACAAATTGTTATTTTCAATGTACTTGTGAATCTGATTACTGATCACCTTCTCAAGAACTTTAGAGGGAAAACACAGAATGCTAATGGGGCGAAACCCTGCAGGACTAATAACCAACTTCTTCTTCGGAAAAGGCAATACTTTAGCCAATTTTCAGTTTGATCGAAAAACAGACTGAGTCAAACAAGAATTAAATACATACAGTGTATGTTGTCCGATGTAAGGCATTAGATTCTTAATAAACTTTGGCGAGACGTTGTCCGGTCCAGTTTATTGCCCCACGAATCAGCACTGAGCGGCGGATAAAATAATTCGTCACAATAGAAACAAAATTTGTGAGCTAGAGTAAAACAAAAAACAAGAAATGAGAAAAAAATAAAGAGTGTAAAAACGCAGAAATAATATCTATACAGGGTGTCCCGTAAGTGGTGTCATATCCGAAGGCTATGGATAGGTCATACTGTGACGAGGAAAAAATTATATGGGTGGGGGGGAGATCCTGACGGCTTCCGAGATAAGGGGACTTAAAGATATTTGAGTTTGGTTTATAGACCACCCTGTAATTTCTGAAGGTTACACCCTATGATGATTATTTAAGCTTTGGTAAATAGATAATCGTTGGATCTTTCCAACGGTCTCTTGTTTTTTTATTTAACTACTATTTTTGATTTAAGAAGCAGAAAAGCCTATCCTTAAAATGACTTATCACACTCTGTACCGAAAATGTAATATACTTTCTGCGTTTTTTGCACTTTTTCTTAAACATATCCAGAGAAAATTGCTTAGAAAGGTCATCTCTAAAACATTATTTTCAACTTTCTGGCACTTATTGAGATTTTTCAGTTATATTCGCTGGATATGCTTAAGAAAAGGGGCAATAATTCAGGCATGAGGAAAGCAGGAACTGATAGCTTACGGAGCGTTGCACAAATCTTACATAAAATTCGAAAATTTAGCAAATGGTAAACATATGCAGATATCTCTATAAGCTATTAAAACAGATTTTCAAACTTAGCTCATCACCCTACAGCAATTTATTCTTAATTTTTATTATTTCATGAGATGTAGTTTTGAATTTATATAAAATTTTAGTATGTATAGCTATTTATTATTAATTGGATATAACTATTATTAATAAAGTGTAGTCTGTAGAAACCCTTAATCTGTAGACAGGATAATTAAAAATTCTTGAATATGTATAAAAAAAATATACGTATGTACTTATCACTTACTTGAAACCCCCAAAATTATAAGAACGAAACCGTTCACAGCTTTATCGTTTTTTATTTAAAACACTTGAGTGACATACCAGTTGGGGTGGATACTTCTGTATCAATGTAGTTGCAAAAGTCGTCATAACTTGTGCTGTCCGGTATAGATATTAGTTTCGATGTAGATTTTGGAGGGGGGGGGGGGCTTTATGTCAAAGTGAAAACTCTGCAGACTGAATCTCTGCTGAAGAAAAACCGTAATGATGAGCGCTGAGAGCATTACGCGTAGGAGGAATATGCTTGGTAGTTACCTCTTCTGCGAACTGGGGGAATTAGCAGACAAAGAGTTGGGGGACCTGGTAAGGTTCATTAACTCTTGTGGCTAGTTTCATCGCACCCTCTAACTATTAATATATCTTTTTCAGGGATGGTTCCAATATAGTGACATCACAATGGACGATAGATGGTCTGAGTGTAGCTGATCGTACCTAACCTAGACCAGAGTCCGTTTCTGACTTGAAGGATAAGGGGTATGTTCCTGTTACCAGTAGCTATGTTGACCAGCGTAAAGATAACGGCATTGTTGCGCCTTGAATAGTAAATTGTCAATGGTTATGCCTTGGAATTATCGCGGCCCACTTCATGTGAGACGATTGACCCTTGGTGGATCCACCTAGATTGCCCCCCCCCTCCCAGTAGTTACGCTATGTATGTTCTGACCCATTGTTTCAGCTTCCAGGATTTCTCCACAGATGGCGCCACCGCGCTAGGGGTTTTTAGTCCATACTAAATGTAGGTTTGTGTCTTGGCTGTGTTGGTTTACGTCTTGGATGCACCATTGTGTCTTGGATGCACCATTGAGTCATCACTGCGCCCTAGCGGTATTAACCGGTACTACCAGCATGCTCTGGGGTGTATCATTTGGTCTTGACTGCACCCTAGCGACATTAGCCGGTACTACCAGCATTGTGAGTCCATACTAAATGTGGGTTTGCGTCTCGACTATACTGGTTTATGTCTTGGATGTTGGGGATACGAGACCACTTTGGGGATACGAGACCACTTTGGGGATACGAGCCCAATTTTAGCACTCTCCAGCATAGGGAAATAGCATAGGATTTCGATTTTGTTTCTGAAGTTCGCTTATTTTTCATCTCGAGTCTTGGGAGTACGAGACCACTTTTAGCACTCTCCAGCATAGGGAAATAGCATAGGATTTCGATTTTGTTTCTGGAGTTCGCTTAGTTTTCATCTCAGACTTGTAGCCTCTAAGTTGACATCAACATTTTTCATTTCAAGTTTTGGGGATACGAGATAACTTTCAGTACTCTTCAGCATAGGGAAATAGCATAGGTTTTCGATTTTGTTTCTATTGAGTCTTGACGGGCTTATGCCTTGGATGGGTCATTTCGTCTGGACTGCGCCCTAGCTGCATTAGCCGGTACTACCAGCATGCTCGTGTACTACGGTTTTCTTAGATAGATATGTGGTGCATCTAAATGTATGGTTTTTTATTATGATTTTTCTTGAGCGCCTAAATGTAGGCTTTTGGTTTTTGAAATATTATTAGTAATAATTAAAGTTAACGCTAGGAAATGTTTGTTCATGCCAATGGATTCTAGATGGTGGGTAGGTGGAGGGGATAATACGATAGGGTGGGGGAGTAATGAAATTTTCATCAGAAATCCTTTACGGGCTTTGGTTTTCGAGATATTAGCGTATTAATAATTCAAGTTTTTTTGCTCAAGCCAATGGATTCTAGGCGCTGTGGGGTGGGACAGGGTACGAAATTTTCATCAGAAATCCTCTACGGACTTTGGTTTTCGAGATATTTGCGGCATTTGTTCAAACAATTAGCTAATTGGCAATTACATTATTACTAATTGGCAATTAGCAGCTTGGTTGGTAATTAGCTAATTGGCGTTTAGTAATGTGGTGTGATGCGTAATTCTCATTAGCAGGGAAGTTGTAGATATCAGCATCATTCGAATTTCACAACATGACATCACCATGAACAGATTCTAGAAGATGCAGCACCATGAGCAGATTCTAGAAGATGTCAGTGAGGGTTCTGGGGTGTGTGTATTGAAAAGTCTTATGTTTTATAAAGATTTTTTTTTATTTTCAATCAAATTTCTTATTACAAAAGTATTTCTTATAGCACATTTTCCAATATGTACTTGGCAAGATGGTGCATTTGTGTTAATCTCTATTAGTTTTCCACAGTTGTATTCATCTTCGACGCTGATAATCATTTCACCCTCTCCAACTATCTTCTGCATCCAATGAACTTTCTCAGCTCCCTTTACATATATGGTTTTGTTTCGAAGCAGTGGTTCAACTATAGTGTACAGCTTGTGATACGGTATGTAGCCATCATCCCAGTGGAATCCATGAAAATTGTGTTGAAGCCATTTTACTTGTCTCTTTTTTGCTGAATTCAAATCTTTGTATCTGAACGGTGGTTGAAATATAAAGTGCTGGATCTGGTTTTCATTGTTTAAAGTTGCCAGTTCTTTAGTTATAAATTCATTGAGGTTTGTTTTGAATCCTTGGACGTCTACGATGACAGCTATCTTCTTAATTTAACTTTCTAAATTCACTTGTCAGCGGACTGTATTCCAATATTCGATCGTGTAGAAGCAGGCAATATGCTGCTGTATTAGCCGGTATATTTTCAGATGTCTTGAATTCTAGCCTTATGTCACCAGGTCCAGTTTTTATTGTCTCATTTTGAAGTGAGCAATCAATGACAGCAATCGGAGCATCGGTTTTGAACTTCTCTATTGTGAGGAACGGCTGATACCATCGGTTTTGAACTTCTCCCATGTGAGGAACGGCTGATACTGATGAACATAGTATGATTGTGTAAACTTTATATACATATCATAGAGCAATGCGTATCTATTCAAATGAAATTTCAAATTCAAATCGTCATAAGGATATGATTCTTAGTTCAAATGAACTGTAACATCGGTGAGTTTGCAGTGATCAAATTTGCTGGCATCCTTGGTTTTATCATTCCTTCGATCTGTTTGTAATGCTAATATGATAAATCGAGGTTTCTTCAGTTGAGTGGAAGTCTTAACTGACCAGGTTTGATGCGTGGATTCCGGCAGTATTGGATACTCATAAATGTCCCAGCTGCGGAATGGTATTTGTATCGGGCGACCTCTCCCGATAATTTTAAGTAGTTGCAGCTTTTCTTCATCGGATACTGTAACACGCGGAATGCTCCATTGAAGTTTGGTAATTTCAATTTTCACCTCATCTGTGGGCATTATCATCTGTCCTGCTCCGGATCAATATGAGTTCATGTTTGGAATTTATCAGAATTTTCTTGCAATCTTCAGCGAATCCCAATAAATATTTCAGAGGTACACATTAGTTAAAAAGTCCATTGGCTGGTATAACGGATGAATCTGGTGACCAACTGCCGTTGAGTAGTATCCTGCTTACATTTGCATTTAGCGATACGTAGTTTTTTAATGTTGTCTCCATCCCAAGATTTCTTGTACGATCGATTTCCACTGCATTCAATTCATAGCGTATTTCCTCAAAAAGATATGGTAGAGCGTTGTTAGCTAATTTTGCGGTTGCTGAAACGGTTCCATCCAGCTTTGTTAGAGATCCCTCAATGTAAAGAAAACTCCTGCTGGGTAGATGATTCAAGTCCTGATGTTGTACAGAGATACGGATTTCATCGCTGTTTTTAAATGATGTTAGAAATGGTGAATAGGAGTAATGTTCAAATTTAGTAACACCTGTTATCAAAGCTAGCGTCTGGTGCAATATCTAGTATTGCAGGTGTTAATGTAGGTCTTCACCACTTCAAAGTTGTCCACTGACTAATGATCTTGTTTGCTCCGAACTCGTATTTATCATTATTATATATCAACGTGCTGTGGCTTCAAATGCAACCTGATGGTTATAGTCTCTCCTCTGAAATTGATTAAGTCACCGTCTTGGTAAAGGAGCTTCAATGTTAGAGAACTTATACGTTTGGTGTTCACAGGCAAATATATTATACTTTTGGGTACCTCCACTATTTTATACCCAGGCACCACTTTCGGTGAAAACACGTGGAGAGTGTGTACTTGTGTGTTATTGAAGAATTATGCGTACAGTATTTACTTTAATGATGTAGACTGGCAACTCTGATGTATGCACTATATTAGCAGTCAAGTTCCTTTTACTGAATCCAAGCAGAGGAGCTATGGATCTCTGTTTTTCAAAATGTATTTCTTCAGTTGCCTTAACTTCACTCTTCAATGTATTATTGTTAGCCTTAATCGCAACCTTTATCCATTTCACTTCTTTATCCAAGTATCCTTGTACATATTTTGATATATCATCAATCTCTTAGGATGCAACAGGTATCTCAACAACCTCATTCCCTACATGAACCAGATTATTACTCACATCAATATTTGGTATAGAGTTGTATGTTTGAAAATCAATTAATCCACAAACATAATCCGTTGCTAGCTCCAGCGGAGGAAAGTACTCAGCAGTGAATAGAGATGACTTTCCCGTGGGAGTAAGTGTTAATGCCATGATGGTTAATAATGAACTGTCACAATTTCAATATAGATACATTTATTTATAGATATTAATAATTAATGGCTATAACAATTATATAAAAACTCTAAACATAAGTGACCGCAAATTACTGCATCATAGTTCTGATAAGAGCTGTAGTTGTACGTAATATTACTACCCAAGTAGTTTATGAGCCCCCTTGGTGGTTGGAGATTGCCAAAGCTGTCAAAGTATTCGATGTTATCACCTTTCTTGTAGTACGCTACATAGTGTGTACCTGATCCAGTTGAGATGTCCAAGTTAACAATACCACTTTCTTGCTTCTATGTTTTTTTAGGTAGATTATCACACAGAAATACTCCTCTGAAGTGTGGCAAGTGTCTGGTAGTGTGAAGATCCAATTCGTTTAGCGGTCTTTTGGGTAGCGTATTTAATAGTTTTTTGTTTGAGGTTGTAGATAGAGTCCAAGTCCTTTTCTGTACGGTTTCAGAAACAGCCCGTTTCCATCTTTACCAACCGCTATAGTTTCCATTGCTTAGTTATGACGTTTGCTTTCTTCCAATTTTGCCTTTGCCGCACTGATATCATTTACTGCTTTAGCTATGCCTGCTGCACCTCCCGATAGTGCTCCCAATGCTGAAAACCCAGCAAACAACGTGATGAGGAACGGAAGTGTCCCACCAACCTTTGGTACAGGTATCCCTCGTAGAGTTTTAATAGATTTCTTTTTTCTTTTCACAATATTTCTAACTGCACTAAGAGATATTTTTGTAGCTTCCATCATGTCTTTCGGTTCTTTGACTTTTAAAATCTTATGAGCATTTCGTACTGCATATCGGAATGTGGGCTGGCGTTTATTTTTAGCCCTAAGACCCATACCTAGCTTAATTTTAGCCTTCATTGCGTTTGTTATAAGCCAAGCGTTCGCACGTTCACTCAAATGTGCATCCGTAGATTTCGCACTCTGCCAGGCTTTTTCAGCTAATATTTTATCAGCTTTATGCCGTGAGTATGCTATATCATATCGTGTTCCGTACAGGCTGCATCCAGTGGATCTCCTCTCGCTAATCTTTGTTGTAACTTTGTTCTTGGTCCACAGTACTGGTACCCCGGTAGATGTAATTCTACAGGTAATTTGTTGATGATTGAATTTAATAGTCCTCTGCCTCCTTTCAAAGATTTTCTGGAGCGTTTCGATTTGTGACCCGACATCTTATAAGGTTCCGATGATACTGTTGAAATGTAAAATAAGCAAGTGTATTTATAGGAATCCCGTTAGTCGTCAATATGCGGTTCATTAAAGAACAACAAGCTTTTCCTGTTCGAAATGCTGATGTAGCTGTTATGAAGGTGAAAAGGAAGCATGGCCCCCTATTGCCTAATAGTATAAGGAGCATCATTGTTGGACCATCCAATTGTGGAAAAACTAATGTTATGATAAGTTTGCTGGAACATCCCAATGGTCTGAGATATTAAAATATTTACATATATTCAAAATCTTTACATCAACCAAAGTATGAATACTTGAAGCGAGTGATGACTCCCATATCAGGATTGGGGTATTATACATTCTCAAACAACTGCGACGTTCTACCACCAGAGGAAGTCAAATCACATTCAGTGTTTATTTTCGATGATGTAGCATGTGAAAACCAAGATAATGTGCGATCCTATTTTTGCATGGGTCGCCACGAAGATATAGACAGCTTCTATCTCTGTCAAACATATACGCATATACCAAAGCACTTAATACGAGACAATACTAATTTAATCATCTTAGTCAAGCAAGATGACTTGAATTTGAAACATATCTATAATGATCATGTGAATACAGACATCAAGGTAGATAAATTTCGAAGAGCCTGTGCTGAGTGTTGGAAGGGTGAATATGGTTTCTTGATGATTGATAAGCATAGCTCATTAAACAAGGGGCGCTACTGTAAAGGATTTGATACCTTCATTGTACTATAAAAGGATGAAAAATGCGAAATCTTCATAAGTCCAAGCTGTAACTCAGACGAAAGTACACCGAATCCTGTGGACTTGCTGAGTAGATTAAAACTGTTCACCTGTTATCAGACCTGTTTGAAAAGCTGTCAAGCTGAGAAAAGCTGTTAAGCTGTTATCAGAGCTGTTTAGAAATCTGGTAAGCTGTTATCAGAGCTATTTGAAAAGCTGTTAAGCTGTTATCAGAGCTGTTTGGAAAGCTGGTATTCAGTTAATAACGAAGATGAATGAAAATTTATTAAAAGAAATTACCAAGGGTAGGAATGCAGTGCGAAGGAAATTAAAAGCCCTAAGGATGGGAAAGATGGAAGCAGAAGCTCAACTTCAAGAAACCTTTAAGCCAATCACTAAACCCTTAAAAGAGTTTGTTAGAGCAGTCAAATACGAGCCGCCGGATATAGCCAAGTTTAAGACAAAAGATGTAAAAGAAAAAGAAGAAAAGAAGAAGCCAATGAGGTTGTGGAACCTTTTACCCCTCAAAAACGAAAATATATGAAAACGGAGGCTAGTAGCACACCTATAAATTATGGAGATTAATCTGTAACATGTGAAGAAGAATTCGCAACACCTAAACATTCAAGAACATCGATAGGAAGGTCTTCTGTCACCTCCCCCGATACGCCTGGATACATAGTTTCAAACTATTTAAAGCTATTCACTGATAATAGGCCTAAAATTGCTATAACCTATGGAAATTACTATGATGACAACGCGTGGAGAATCGGTAATTCAACGTTTGATGTTGATGATGTAGGAAATATTGTTATCAAGGGGAAGAGCTATAAAACAACTTTGGGGTTATATGAACTGCTAATTATGAAAGATCCTGTAAAAAGTCTATGTACTAAAGAGGATTTAACTAATTATGGATCTATTTTGAGAGATACTAATGCACATATACGTGACTATGCTGAAGATGGACAAATAAAGGGTACAAGAGCGACTAAGTATAAAGCTATAATCAGTAAACTTATACAGCATGAAGGCATGGGACTAATGCGTCTGCCTAAAGAAAACATTGATCACATTTATTGGGATAATCCAAATGAATTAGTGGATAGACTGCGCCTTCTAATGACATCAAAGCAGGCTGGAAACACCAGTCACAACAATGAAATTGTATCTATCCTGGAGGAGGTGCGAGAAGCAGATATTATAGTTCAAATACTACTCCATTGCCATACTTCTACACAATCTACAGATGAGCGTTGACAAGTTTGGACGTTTCTCTAAGCGGGGATATCTTGTGAAAGCAGGTGAACGTGGACCAACAGGAGCTCAGGGACCAGCCGGTAAACAAGGAATTCAAAGACCAGCTGGTAAACAAGGAGCTCAGGGTCCAGATGGTGAATAAGGTAGAGAGGGGTATTGGATTTAATTTCACAATAAACGGAGACTACGATCTAAACTCAAAGTGTATAAAACGACTTCGTGAACCCTTTGAAAATGATGATGCTACTACCAAAGACTATGTTGACAAGAAAATTAAAATAAGTGTTGAAGAAATAAAAAACAACTATTAATATAGAAGTGAAAAATTTAACGCTATATATTAATGATGAAATCGCGAAGATTGAAAACTACCTATTTAATAAATAAGAACGACTTAACACCGAAAGATGGTGTATATGAGTAAAAACTCTTGAGAAATCTGTTCCATTTATAATTACGGTGAGTAAGAGACAGTAAGAGCTGCATAAACCAGCGAGAAAAAATTTCAAACGGCGTCGTGTGATCATCAAAGGACTAGATGACTTGTGGCAGGCAGACTTGGTTGAAATGGATCCCTACAAGTATGTGAACAAGGGTTACCGCTATCTGCTGATAGTAATTGATACCTTCTCCAAATACGTATGGGCAATTCCAATTAAAAGAAAAACTGGTGTAGAAGTAAGAGATGCCATGCAATCTATATTAAGCGAGGGACGAGTACCTAAAAACCTGCAGACTGATGATGGAATGGAATTCTACAACAGCCTCTTTAAAAATCTAATGCTGAAGCATGCAATTAATCATTACTCTACGTACAGTTTCCTCAAAGCATCAATAGTGGAACGATTTAACCGAACTCTATAGGATATGATATGGAAGGAACTCAGTTTTAATGGAACTTATCAGTGGATTGCTATGGTAAAGAAACTTCTCACTGAATACAACTCAAGAATACATCGAACT
Organism: Dioctria rufipes; assembly: GCA_963924295.1. Classification (NCBI taxonomy): domain Eukaryota; kingdom Metazoa; phylum Arthropoda; class Insecta; order Diptera; family Asilidae; genus Dioctria; species Dioctria rufipes. The sequence goes on from OZ002743.1 coordinate 126,713,269, forward strand.
ACAAAAATGAGACAATGTGATATCAACATCTCCAATGAGAAACAACTGCTTTCAACTGTATACAATCATATAAAAATTGTTGTTCCTGCAAAGTATAAAGTTGGAGATTTTGTACGCATCAGCAAATACAAGCATATATTTGAGAAAGGCTATACACCAAACTGGACAGCTGAGATTTTTAAAATTATTAATGTTCAAAACACAAACCCCATACATATCGGCTGGAAGATTATCAAGGAAATCCAATCACAGTAGGCTTTTACGAATTGGAGCTGCTGAGAGTTAAGCACCCTGACTTATATCTCGTAGAAAAAATCTTAAAGAAGAGTGGAGATAAAGCTTACGTTAAATGGCTGGGATTTTTATCAAAACACAATTCTTGCATTAATAAAAAAGAAGTTTTATAATTTTTTGAAAAACACCTATAATACAGTTTCAAACAAATTTCTAATTATAATGCTTTATTTTACAATTATACATGTAGGTTATAATGCAAATTACCTTAATAAGTGAAACTTAAACTATAAAACATAATTTATTTACACTAGACTTAGATTCTTTCTGCGGTTGCCACTTGTTGATCTGATGAAATGGAGTAATGCCCCCATGGTAGAGTATCGGTCGTTCCCCTCATAATATGATAAGCCGCACACATTCTACCCAAGCCTTGGTACAGGTAACGTAGCCCAATCCAACACACCCATACAATCCTAGTCATAGTATCAGATATTGCCACTATAGGTCTCAGCCAACCTCCGGTCCCCAGACACAGGAGGGGGCACCTCAAGGTCAAATTGTAGCCTCCAAGGCCAGATCAAACTTAACCAGCAACCTCCACCAATGAAGATTCACCACTTCACAAATATTTAGAGCTACGATCTCCGAGATGAAAAATAAGCGAGCTCCCCAAACAAAATCAAACACCTATGCTATTTTCCTTTGCTGGAGAGTGCTGAAAGTGATCTCGTATCCCCAAAGTGATCTCGTATCCCAAAAACTCGAGATGAAAAATAAGCGAACTCTGGAAACAAAATCGAAATCCTATGCTATTTCCCTATGCTGCAGAGTGCTGAAAGTAATCTCGTATCCCCAAAACTCGAGATGAAAAAATAAGCGAACTTCAGAAACAAAATCAAAATCCTATGCTATTTCCCTATCCTGGAGAGTGCTGAAAGTGATCTCTTATCCCCAAGCCCGAGATGAAGAACATAGGTAGTACGGGCAAATCCCACCAGGGGACCTTGCTCAAATAATGGTGTTTGCACTCGAAAGAGTAGCTGTGACTTTTCGATACACGCACCCCCAATAATAATAATAATTTTCTAAGAAAACATCAAGCCAATATCTAGCACTTCCCTGCAAATAAAAGAAAACAGCAAAACCAAGGCATGCTAGTAGTTCCGGCTAATGCCTCTAGGTAACCTTACTCAAGAAATATCGAAATCCTATGCTATTTCCCTATGCGGGAGAGTGCTGTAAGTGATCTCGTATCCCCCTAGCCCGAGAAGAACAACATAGGTAGCACCAGCAAATGCCACCAGGGGACCTTGCTCAAGAAATGGTCTTTGCACTCGATAGAGCAACTGTCACTTTTCAATCCACGCACCCCCAGGACCCGATAATAATAACAATTTGCTAAGAAAACATCAAGCCAAGGTGATATCATGTTGTGAAATTCGAATGATGTTGATATCTACAACAGCACTTGAAAACAGCAAAACCAAGAAGACGTCATGCTGATATCTAGCACTTCCCCACTAATAAAAGAAAACAGCAAAAACAAGCCTACATTTAGGCGCACCACAAATCCAAGAGATGCTGGTAGTACCGGTTAGGGTACCGGCTAGGGTGCAGTCAAGACTCAATGGTGCATCTAAGACACAATGGCGCATCCAATACATGAACCAGTACAGTCAAGACACAAATCTACATTTAGTATGGATTCAAACCACCTAGCGACGGTGGCGCCATCTGTGGCGAAATACTGGAAGCTAAAACAGTGGGCCAGAACATACATAGCGTAACTATTTCCCCTGTAACCAGATTGCGACTGGTACCTGAAGCTATACAAACGGAAGTCGACCTGGTAGACGATGATGTATTATCAGGCGATTTGCAGGTCTTGCACAACTTGAGCTGAAGATGCGTTCGCCGTTACGGGCTTGGTAGTTCACTGGACATGGTATAATAAACTCGTGACCTTAAACAACTTAACCGGAATACTGATATTATCTTTGTACGCCTATTCGTTCGATACCAAGCAGGTGCACAGCTACTCCAATTGATTGAAACCGGAGGCTCAAGTTGATCCTAAGTCGGCTTTATTTTTCTGAGCTGACGTCTGTCGACCAATTGTAGGAGCGCAGCTATAAAATTTTTATCATAAAAATACAGCATGTGTGGGCTCAAGTCGACTCTATGTCGATTTGCGTACCACCGTGAAGATAACAAAGCGTTGACCTACAGGTTAGCCTATATGAAAGGAAATTCTGAAATTGAACATTTATCTTATCATCCATTCAACTTTTAGGCTCCAGGTAAATTCCTTTTTGTTAAATAGGCTTGTTTAATTATTGTTTTAATTTTTTTCGTTGTCCCGATTTGTTGTCTTTTACAATCCTTTTTCTTTTTTTTTCTTGAAAATCTCCCTTTTTAGTCCGTTTACAATATTATTTGACGTAAGACTAATCCATTATTGGTTTAATTTTTTCTCGGCCTACCGGACTAATCCGTTTTGTTGTTAGCAAGATACTTCAAGGTACTATTACTGGAATTTATTTGCAGCAACTACAGCGGACTTTTTTTTCAAGTCTATCGAATATACAGGCTGGAGCGAAAGTGCCGCCACAATACAAAACATTAATAGCTGCGTTTTTTTATCTCTATGATCTAATCGGGGGGTGATTCTGATCTCTTTGTCGTAGCTTAGGCGTCTATTTTTGTCACATATTTTGACATTTCACCTCAAATTTGGCGTACTTTTATTTTCACCATATTAATTTTGATTTATCATTTTTATCAACCATAAAATAAACCAAAATGAATTTGCAATGAATTAATGTCAGAATAAACGCCTAAAAGTACGACAAATTAGTCAACTACTTCCGAGGTTGTGACAAAAATTTTATGCTGTGGTAAATGTATATTCGGCACCTAATTAGAGCAATACAAGTTCTTAAATTGGAGATATCATTTTTAAATTTTTAATGTGAAGTTTCATTTACAGTTCATTCTAAGTAATGGAAAGCTTGCTGAGCTGAATCAAAACACGAAAAAATCAGTAGAAAAGTTCATTTAACTTCGGCGTATATTTTGACATTAAAGTACGACAAAAGGTCAAAATCACCACTCCGGTTAGATTTTAGCTGTGTTCTTTTGGTTCCCTGCAGTGCACTGCAGAACATGAACTTGATAAACTTCGGGTAAAATTTTGGCATGTTTAACGCTTTGTTAAAATTAAAGTCATGGTACCTAGATTATTCTCTCTATGCTTTCTATGCACTCTACAAGTCAATTCTATTCGCAATCTCCTGTATTCTGCAGTATACTGCACGGAACCGAAAGAACACCGCTATTATATACGTGAAATAACAACAATGCGTGATCCATTGTTGTTGTTTTACTTACATAAAATTGAACGGGATTAGATCAGAGAGATAAAACAAAAAACGCAGCTAATATGTCAATACAAATATGGCATTGCTACTACATTTTATAATATCAATGTATATTCCCTCCCAAAGATTGCTGTGGTCAATAAAGAAAATTACAATGAGCGAAACATTACTTCCACACAATGAAACATTTTAAATTATCCTGTGTTTCTTCCTTTGCAGCCGTATTCATTTTTTGTTTGGGTCCCACATCATACGTATGCTATTCGTTAACATTGTTCAGAGATGTCTTTGAAATCAGAAATCTTTCTGTTCCGTTCTCATTCCTTTTCGATCGACTTAACCTCAATAATTCCCTTGAGAAGCAATTTTATTTTCGTCTCTTAATTCAAATAACGAGGAAGTTTAGTGCGAAAATGTGCCTTTCTTTTAGAGAATTAAAGACCTTCAAGCACACCAATCCATTTTACCGTGTCTCTAATTCTGAAGTGTTGCTAGAAAAAAATTCAAATAGTTAGAATTGAATACAATTTATAGATAAAAACTAAAAATATGACTTTGTAAATCTATAATTAAGGCATTCATGCTATCAGTTGACACTAGCGTTAATATGATTTATTACTCAAATTTTTGGCAATTAACCAAAGTTCTCTTTGTGGACAAATGCTTATAAATTTTTCCAGTGTAAGCGGTTTTATTAAATTTTTGTCACACATTGGTTTATTAATATTTTTTCCCAATATATATACATGTACTTGACCAATTGTTGTTAGTGTTAAGAATTGTGTACTTGTACGTAAACAGCTAGATGCAGCTAAATAAACTTTATTATTGAATATAAGTCCTATATTTAGTGCTGAGTTGATGCATCCAGCCAGAGTCTTTTGTGAACATTTGTTATAACTTTCTTTTAGTTTCCTTTTATATTTAAAAATAAATATATTCTATAACTATTTTCACTTTTCGGCTCATGTACTCCCATTGATGTAATTATCTTGATAACAGATTTACAATCTTCTGACAACCTGATCAAAGGGGAAACTATTTTCCTAATATGTGTATCTATACATATTTACTGTCATTTCTTTTCAATGATTTAAACAAGAAATTGTTACTTTGTATTACTAGATTAGGTGATTACAAGATAACTGAATAGCTGAAAATAGTTTCGTATTAGTGTAATTATTATCTTGCAGTAACAAAGTTAAGATCTAATTATAGGTAAACTGACAAAATTGAAAACAAAAACCAACAAGAGCAAAATATTAAGTGTGCTTTTATATTAAATTAAGCTTCCAAGCCATATTATATTTAAACCTATATAAGATCGAGCCCCTTCATCAATGGGTGACTATTACGAAAACATACTTAGGTAAAGGATATACCGTTGTAATATGCCTAGCAAGATCTTACAACACGCCTAACACCATCTTGCCATACGTAAAATACAATCCACCATTTCATAGACAAACACTGATATAGGTCAAGCATATCTGAAGAGTGCAACATCGAAGTGACTCAAAACCCAAATCACAAGAATGTGCAGCGCATCAATTTCAACCCATGCAAGTACATTAACCTCACATAAGCAAACCTCCGATATTAGTCATGCGTTTGTATAAGAAAGTAAAAATGCATAGTCAGGCATATTGCAACTTTCATTGGAATCAATAAATTTGATGTAAGTTTAATGTCAATTTAAGCAATTACGTATAAAAAAATAAATAGGAAGTCACAAATAAGGTAGACATGAATAATAAACGTGAAAAGTTTTTTTCGACGGTCCATAGTACTCCTATTTGGAGTTTTGCTGCTTATATACTAAATACTATACTAAATACCTGGATTTATAGCTTCAATAGTCGCTCCGATCTGGAAAGAGTTAATGCCTCCGCTCTGATCTTCTTCGAACCATCTACTAACAAAGAGTTAATGCCTTTGGGCTGCTCTATAACAGTTGACCCTGCCGGAAAACTGAATATAATATTCCTTAGAATCTGCGCACCATATGGTAATTGTGAAGAATTATCTACAATATACCAGGACACTACACTGAATTCTAGACAAAATCAATCTTGGGATCGCGCTATTTGTAATTTGGTCAAGAAATACGGATAACCTGGTTGAGTAGCTGACATCAAAATACTTTAGGATGCTCGCGCAGCCCTTTCAGCGAAAAGTTCGCGGCCTTATTTATTTGGATCATTCATAGACGGAGATGGAAATGAAGGGTTAGAATTAGTTTCATCTTCAAATAAAAGAATGGACTTTTCCGATTCAGAAAATCTTTCAATTCAATCACAAATTATTCTTGTAAATAAAAATTTACTTTGTCGATGGTCAATATTCAGATACCTCTAGGAGGCTGATCTGAAAAGTACCTAAATCAGTACTGCGTTGCTTTTACGGAAATTTTAATGCAACATATAATTCCTCAGATTTTTGTTCAGCTGGTGTTTTCAACATTAACCTGTTGAAAGGAGTCAGTACAAAGATTTGCAAGTTTCATACATTTTTCAATGCGAATTTCTGGCAAACTATTTGTTGCAGAATAATGATTTATATCTTAAATTAAAGGTAATGAAGAGATCTAGTAAATAATGTCGGGAAAAATAAAAACAAAATTATTGAAATTGAGATATTGGCTCGGAAACTTGGGTAAAAATTGAAGTTTTTTAAATATAAATTCCTGTTAGTAGGAATTCTCATTTTTTTAGATTGTGAAAAAATGTAGGAGAGTTAATTCTCGTTAAGAATTTTTTTTCAATTTCTTTGAACTGCAAATTTTCATTTTTCGTCTTAAATTATCGCTTGCTGGGTTTCTGTCTTTTACGCTAGATGTCTCTGATGTGACTTGTGGTCTCGGTCTTGGCGAATTTTATATTAATTTGCTCATTTTCAGAACACAAACCCACGTATAGTAAATTTTATTGCCTGCAGGTTCGCTGGTATCTAATTTGAAACTTTTGCTGAGTACTGACTCCTCTTAACTGGGTATGACGAAATATTCCGTCATACCCGGAACACTTCTTCAATTGACATGGCGACATTTTTTGTCATGGAAATTAACTGTAATATGTTGAACGTATTACGCTGTAGCTCTTATCTATTAAATCATAATGTTATATGGCATCATATTTTTTGACGGATCATTCACGTTTTTGTAATCTGTCACCTGGTGTTCACATCTCTTCCCCAGTTAACAGGATAATTGTATACTCGCATTTGCAGTCGATAGATTTCCACGTTTACGGCACAATACTTCATCAGCTATTTTATTGATACTATCATTGAAACATTGAACATTGAAAATCAGTCGAACATGTTTAACAAGTCCCTTGGAACATTCAGCTTTTAAGTTTTTGTACCCTATATGAAATCATATAGGCTTGTCATTCCGTTTGTAACGCATAGAAATAATGCTAGTAGAGCAAAATAGATTGCACACCCATTCATAGAATTAAATGTTATTTTGATTTTTGCCAATCCATCTGTCCGTCTCTCCGCACGATAATTCGAGAGCGCGTGTACCTAGAGAGCTGAAAATTTGCACATGGGGTTTTAGAGAAAAGTTAAATTAAGGTCGAAAAGGGGACAAATCGTATAACTCCTTCGTAGGGCTGCCATACAAAAATTTTGTTCTTCACTACATATTTGGACACGGCCTGAGAACGCGTCATCGTAGGGAGCTGAAATTTTGTACATGGTGTTTTCATAGAAATACAATTTCTTGATTTTTTTTTTTATGTATAGTGTGAAAAGCATCAGTCCTAAACGTTTCTATTTTACTGAAAAGCTATTTAGAATATGAAATGCTATAAAATTGGTTATATCCAGTTTTACTGTGCGACGAACCGTTCTAGAAATATAAACAAAAATTCGCGCTGATGGGTGACCGACTATACTTACAAAATTAATAATAATTTTAACGTTTACTTTTATTAATCTTATAAGAGAGTACTGTAGTTCTTAAAAATTATATTAACATTTTTTTCTCTTTTTCCTGTTACAGGTAAGCCTCTTGACAAATTGCCCAAAAATTCTGATTTAATTTTGCAAGGTAAGTGGTTTTTGTTGCAACCCAGAAAGAAATCTTTTATAAAGCTCGAATATGTGTTTTTATGAAATGTAAATTTTATATTATTCTAATTTTATTGTCGGTGCATCAGGAAAAGTCGGACAACCGCAGAAAGCTTTTCTTATTACCATCTCATAAGCTTTGGTGTAGACGGTATTGACATATTTTCAGATTCCGTGATTGCACAGATTGGACATTTATATATATAGTATGTAGAGAACTCTTATAATGTACTTCTCGGCTATGTAACATCAATATGTTTGATTCGGAAATGGGTGAAATAGAGTAACAAAAGGATTGAACGTATTGTTTCAGAGAACTTAAATTTTCTGTACGACTATTTTGTAAAACTGTAGTATCAACTGTGAAAATGAGCAAAACGGCGAAACTTCTTCGTACTGTTACCATGTAAAAATTCAGATTTTTCATATATATGTAGTGAGTTTTAAGACATTAATTACATAATTCTATCAGTTTGTGAATAAAATACTTCTTATTGTTTCACTATTTTTCATTTATTTTTTAACGTTTTCGGTAGCCACGCTGCCATCTTTAGATATCTTTATTTTCAAACTAAAAATATATGCATATCTATGATAAAATGGGAAGAAAACAGTGCTAAAATTCATTGACGCAATACGTTTATGTACGTTTTAATCTATCCGTTAACAAATGTGATAGGTGAACGATAACAATGTTAATGATCTGTGTCCAACAAAATAATAATAAAAATAATAAAGTGAATGACTCTAATATTAACTTTTCAGAAATTATAAAATTTTTAAAAGCAAAAAGCTGCTACTATACTAAAGCAGACAAAAGTAACAATATTGTTATTTTAGATATAGATGACTACGAAAACAGAATGAATAAGATAATTATAAAGTCAAGAACACATTAGCTAAAATGGTTAGAGAAACATCTAGAGCACTTATTGACTTATTGAGATATACTTGGATTCGCCACCCAAAATTGTATGGTTTACCCAAAACACATAAACCAGGTAAATGTATGAGAAAAATTGTTTCTACCATCAGTACTTTTACTTTAGGCATGTCCGTTAAAAAATTAGTTGAGTTTATAGAAGAAATTAAAAATATAACTCTCGAAGAGGAGGGGAAATCTTGTGCTTATTTGGCATTACAGCCCTATATCCAAGTGTACCAATGAAGAAAACCTGAAAACCTGGCTGAATACACAATCTATCGACGAAGAGAGAAAGATAATGTTCTCGAAACTGACTAGGCTTTGTATGAACCACAGCTACTTCACATTCAGAGGTAAATTTTACAAAAAATTAGATGGAACGGCGATGAGAAATGCTTTGGCACCGTTTTTATCATCAAATATCTTCATGGGGTATTTTGAAATGTAATTTAAAGAAGAGAATTGGTTTCCACGGCTGTGGAAGAGATATGTAGATGACTTCTTCGCTATAATAAAGAAGTCAGAAGTCTCTACTACTTTGGAAAAACTGAACGACTGTTTCCTCTTATAAAATTTACACAATGATACTCTTCCCTCTTTAGATGTGCTGATTAGGAAAGTAGATACCCAACTCAGCTTCTGTGTATAGGAAATCAACAAACACACAAAGACACATAACATCAGACTCTAATCATTATCATCAAATGGCTGCTTCCAATTCTATAGTACACCGATTATTAAACATCCCCCCTCGATTAATAGACGCACCAGTCTATAAACAAAAATATAGGAAATGGATTAAGGACATCACAACACTAAAAGGCAGATATGGCATGGATATTTAACGAGTAGGAATAACTTATCACCCAAAATACACCGGTCATCTAGCCAACTTAGAGGTATTTTGTGTAGAACCAAATATCTGGATGATCAACATAGTAAGAGCGGCATTTACTCTATAAAATGTTCTTCGTGTGATCTCACCTATATTGGACAATCATCGAGAGGTGTGAAAGAAAGATGAAAGGAACACAGCAGACATATAACAGAAAACGAGTCCAATCGACTCAGTATAGCTCACCACATTTTAAATAACATCGATCATGAAATTCTCATAAAAAATTTCAAACTAATAAAGCCAGTAACAAACAACAACCAAAAACTGGATGCGTGGGAATCGTTATTTATACATAAGAATTCACATCACTTAATGAACACTGGAGAACCTCCTATTGAAAGTAGGCTATTACCATAGACGGAACAAGAACTAGATGTCGCATACCATACTAGAGCAGAGTATACAAATTGTGAAATGGGTAGTGTATTCTGGAATGGACCATAACATGTTTTAGAGTGTGCCGAAAGCAAATGTTTTTATAATAGCAGTTTTGTATACATTTGATCGACTTCCTCAACATTTCAGATAAGAAAAAATATGAATCACTCGACGTATACATCATTTCAAATGTTGTGGTCCATTCCGGAATGGACCACAAAGCCATATAAATTTTGTATACTTTTTTGGTACTGTATGCGACATCTAGTTCTTTTGCCATCTATGCTATTACACAGATCACTAACATTGTTATCGTTCGCCTATCAAATTTTTTAACGGATAGTTTAAAACGTACATAAACGTATTGCGTTAATGAATTTGGGGCACTATTTTTCTTCCCATTTTATCATAGATATGCCTATATTTTTAGTTTGAAAATAAAGATATTTGAAGATGGTAGCGTGGCTACCGAAAACGTTCAAGAATAAATAAAAAATAGTGAAATAATAAGAAGTATTTTATTTACAAACTAATAGAATTATAAGAGGTTTCACAGTGCTCAGTGTTTTAAAATTTTCTATTAATTACATACATTTCAAATTCAGGTTTAACAACTACCTCTCCTAGGAAGTTCCATAAAATTTTTCTATAAAATATTTGCTGTGCCACAAAGCTTAGGTATTTTTCGATAAGATTGGGGAAAGCACCACCTTGGAAAACGTAGATTAGGTTTTTATCCCTAAAATGCAGGTAGTTTTTGTTTTTCCTAAAATGTAAGGAATATTCCCTAAACCTCAGAGAATTTTCAAATTGTTTTTGTTTTTTCCCCTAAGATGTAGGGAATTTTGAATATTTTTTTCCTAAACTACATGTACAACTACTGTATTTACTACATCTTTAAAAATATCAGAGTGGGCTAAATAATTCATATCTTATGTGGTAGTAGTATAACATACTATAATTAGTATTCAAGTTGGCGCTGGCGCAGCGGTCTTGAAAACGCTCAAAAAAATAGTAAAAAACCAAGGCATATAGAATACAAGGTACTCCCATTACGAACCACGTTCCGCCATTAGGGACGAAATATTATGAAAATGTATAGGAAAGTACGGTACAGCGAACACAACACTCTCTTTCCTCTCTCTGTCTTCCTATAAAAATGTGTATACATTAGTCACAGAATTACGTCACAGGATATCAGCTGCAATGTGCCAAAATTTTAATGGGAGTACCTTGTTTTCTATATACCTTGGTTAAAAACAGTATATGACATGTTTCCAAAAACAATGTGTGAATTATATTAACGAAAATATATTTGTAAGTGGTCCATCAAAAATGTGGAATAATAGCTGTGTTCTTTTATATGCATTGTTCTAGAAATCACATATACTGGAGAGAACAGATTGTTCTGTCGATTGGCATTCTTTTGTGAATCTTTTGTTCTGCTCCGCTCTGCGGACACAAACGAACACGGCTAATATAATTTAATGAATATTCTCTTCCTTATATCCGAGAAAGTTTATAATTTTGGGAATTTAAGTACTATATAGGTTTTCTGATGCCAAATACCAAAATTCATTGAATGTTCTATTAATTTGGGGAAATTAGACTGATTTTCCCTTTCTATCAGAGATAATGGCATTCATTTTTAGGAAAAAACGTGTCTCAAATTTAGAGAATTGTCCTACTTTTTTTACAGTGTAAGAATTCAGTCACAAGATTTTTCAAATTAATTAAGAAAACCCAGGTATGTAAAACTGAATGAAATTTGAGCACTTTTCCAGAATGGAAGCATTATGCTAAGTTTATGAAGATTTTTGGTGCTGTAGTGTGTGGTTAGATTCTGTTACCTGCACTCAATTTTTAGAGCCTCTCGCATAATAGCACCTGGAGAGCTCTCGTGGTACCTTAGCAGATGATACTTTTGGAGCAGTAACTTGTAACAAGAACCAGAAATGAAGATGCTCAGTTCGGAGAAGTAAGGTACAAACAACCACAAAAAGATATTTTTAAATATTTATTAAATAAAAACTTGAATTGGTGCTATTTTTTAAACTATTCGGACAAATGTCAGATTGAGACTGGCTGTTTCTGTTTTGTTTTTCATTTATTTATTTTTTTCATGCAAATCATTGTCTACTCATACCTACGACCTTTTCGAATTCTCAAAGTGACTTTCGAATTGGATTTACGAAACAATACAAATTCGTCATGATTACCTGCTGCCTACCTGCCGCTGCCAATGTGGGATCTGTTATGCCGCCACAGATTCATCTAGGATATCGCAATAGTGAAACTTTATTTCCGACAATTAAATGTATCATTATTGTTGTTATTTGGTTTCACTGTGTCGAAAATCTATCAACTTTTCGTTTCACTAGCCTTTACTCAAGAAAAACTAATAACATCCATACAAAGACTGGGCAAGTAGAACAAAAATCTGCAATTCCTCGCTCGAATATAAAATCGGCGATGCTTCGATTTTCTGTCGTAACCAAAGGGAACCCAGAAATGCCACGCTTCAATATAAAATAAATAATGTCTCGACATGATATGGGGAAGGCCAGAATTATTTCTAAGAAATTTACTGCACATTTTTTCTCTAGAATTTTCATGCATTATTTGAGGCCGTCTGAAAATAACTGACCGAAGTGAATAAAAATGATGTTGAAACATTTTATGTTAATATAAAAAAAAAATGATTGCTTATATATCGTCTACGCTAAAAAAAACTGTTAGCGGCAAAAGTACTCATTGTCTGCCTAGAATATGCAGAAAAATTCTAAAGAAAAAATTTCCAGTAAATTTCTAAGAAAAAATTGAGGAACCGTTCCTACATCAGTACCGAGTTTACAAAAGTATAAAAGTATACATTACAATGTAATGACAAAAGGTATACATAACAAAATAATAAAAAGAAATGTAACCTCTAACTATGCTGATCTTTTATTTGACTTTTTGAAAGATGAAAGTAAATGCAATCAAACTGACGGTTAAAGAGACGAGACATTGATGAAATCAGCTTGTGCATGCCATAGTTTGTACTATGCTTACTATGCTGGGGAACATTGAAGAAGTCGTAGTTCCTCAAGGAGCGCACAAGAACAGATATATTAAGAGAATTTAAGAGCTCAGGGGAATTTATCACACCTTGTATACACTGAAACGCAAAAACAACTCTGGAAGTTTTTCGTCTATTCTCCAGAGAATTCAAAGGAAAGAGTTTAATCCTGTCGACATATGGAAGTAGAATAATAGGGTTATCCTAGCAAAGCCCACACAGGGCAAAACGAACGAATCTCCGCTGCACAGCCTCGATGAGATTTATGTATACAGCATAGAAGGGAGACCAGACCGGACTGGCATACTCCAAAATAGGTCTAACGAATGTGCAGTAAAGGACTTTCGTTATCATTAAACTCCTTTAACCATCTCTTTAGAAACCGCAGATTAGCGTTAGCACTGGCAACGATTGTGTTAATATGATCCTCGAAAGAAAGACGAGAATTCAGGAAGACACCCAAATCTTTGGTTTTATCAAGTCTAGTTAATTAACTTCCATCTAAAGTATAACTAAAGTCGAAAGGCTTCCTTTTACGATAAAAGGACATAGCGGTGCATTTGCTGATATTGAGAGGAAGACAGTTAATAGCACACCATTTACGTCTAAGTCCAAGTTTTAGATTCTACACTCGTTTTCATTAGAAAAAAATGCGGAAGATTGAGGCATTGTCAGCATAGCAAAGTATTCTTGAATTATCCAAAGTCAGAGAAACATCATTAATGTAAATTATAAAAAGAAGTGGTCCAATATGGCTACCTTGAGAAACGCCAGAAAGAGCTGCGTGAAATATAACTCGCTGCGTGCGATCAGATATATAAGGACGAAGCTAATTGAGAATTGACAAAGACTGTAGGAAAACCAAGAACACTCAACTTGTGAATTAAGATTTTGTGATTAATTCGGTCGAAAGCTTTACTAAAATCCGTGAAAATGCAATCGGTTTGCTTTCCGCTTTCAATAGCAGAAATACAAAGCTTAGTAAACTGTAATAAAATAGTCGTAGTATATTCACCTTTCATAAAGCCATGCTGAAGGGAGCGCAGCAAAGGAGTGCTGTGGAAATACAAAACATCACAAACCAAGGCTTCAAATATCTTACCAATACAACTTAAATTAGCTACAGGTCTGTAGTTAGAAATACCACACTTGTTGTCCTTCTTGTGCAAGGGTATGATCAAAGAGAGCTTCCACTGTTTTGGAAAAGTTCCACATGTTAGAGATAAATTAAATAAATAACACAAAACAGAAACGATGGATGTAGCACAATGTTTTATGAGCGTGGAAGGAACCTCATCCAGACCACTAGAAAAACTATCAGCTATGCTCGAAATATACTTGGAGATAGACGCTTGATCGAACAACAGGTCTTTAGGTTGAAGAGAAGTCGGCGGAGGCTTCGCCAAATGCATAAAATCGTTATAACTAATATCACAGTGACTACCGCAGAAGGCAGTCTTAAAAAAGTCAACAAAAAGATTGGCAGTTGCCAGGGATTCAACGCTGTCTATGTTTCCGAGTCGCAGCGATGAAGATTATCCATCACCGTTGCGCTTAGAAATTACAAACTTCCAAAACTGTTTAGGTTCAGTACGCAAGGACGACCTCATTCTATATACATAATCGTTGTATGATTCAGTTAAACACGAAGTGTGCTGAGTACACAAATTAGAATAAATTACTTAATCAGTATCACTCCTTGAGGAACAGAACCTCCTCCAAGCTTTATTCCATAAATTTTTAAGATGCTTCAAAGAGCCATTGAACCGCGTTGACAATGCGAAGTACGATTCGAACTAACAAGTTTCACACAATGAGTAGAACAAAGAAATAGTATTTTATAAAACGAGTTCACAGCTTTGTAAATGTCACGCTTACCCAGAGCACTTGTCCAGTTACAAGCGGATAGCCATTCATTCATTTTATTAAAATCAGCTTTTTTAATCAGCTTTTTTAAAGTTATAACAATACTCGTAGTTACTAGATACTTTAGATGATAAAGTAACAGGATCAAAAAACAAAACTATATGTAGTGCTGGATGATGACATATTTCAGGAACCATAGGAGGTAAACAACGTTTGACGAGAGTTCCATTGGATCGGAAGAAAATACCAGGTCAAGAGATCTTCCAGAGTCATTAGTCACGCCGCTAGGCTGAATTAGGCCTAAAGAAATAATGTTGTCAATAAAAGAAATGGCATGTTGAGTAGTTGCCGAAAAAGAAGGTAGCAAGCCCTCATCATCCTGAGAGTGTAGCCAGTCAATAGTAGGCAAATTAAAATAAGGATAAAGCAGCTATTCATCTGCAGGCAGCAAAACTTCAGTAAGCCTATCGATACAAGAAGCTCAAATAAAATATCTCAGCTGCTGAGCATGGATGTATATAAACTGTAGCAATATATACGTTTTTGTGTGAAAGCCTGAGAGCTAAACATATAAACTCCAGATCGCCGGACTCAACAAAGTCGATTAACATGCATGGAAGGTCGCAACAAACGGCGCAAAGCACTCCACCTCCAGCAGGAGCATCCAGAACTCGGGACCAAAAAGCTCTCCATCTGCAATCTTTCTACAAAGCCAAGTCTCGGTCAAGCAGACCACGGTGAAACAGGAAATCTTTGAACTTTAAAAAAGCCGATACAGAACATCCCTTTGGAATAAATTCACCCACGATGGAATTGCAGGGCCATATATCCCATATATCAAGGGAGAGGACTGCCTTAAACAGATTTTCCGGAACTAAAATCCTGAAGGACAAAGAAAATGAGCGTTTCTCATGATCACGTCGAGCAAATATTTTCCTACAGGCAATCAACAAGCTCGGAGTGCCAACACGTGAAGAAATGTGTATAACAATTTCCTCTTAGGTGGTGTCTGGATGTACTCTAGATACGAAAATACATTTGGGAAGCCTGACTGGCCGCAACGGAACAACATATTCAACTACAGGCGAAGTATAATTGGCGGAGGCACAATCCGCAAGCGAAGCAGACTGCAGAACACTGTCATCCGAAACAGAAGCCTTCGTCCCTTCGTCAAACACCCTGTCCACAGTCGGAGATTCAATTCCGTCAGTGGAGGCTCCATCAGTATCCACAGAAATTTCCTGTCGTTCCACAGAAAAACTCGAGGCAGTAGTAAAGTTGTTTGGACGGTTGCAATGGTTAATTTTTCTCTGGCGATGACCTAATAAATTCACTCACCCACTTTTCACTCATCTTCCATTTTCCGGTGAGTGGGATTGAAATCATCGAGCAGCGATTTTATTTAGAAATAGTAAGCACATATAATTATTAATTATCACGAATAAATTGTAACTCGCCATTTGCATACTAGAAAGTTCTAATTGATGGACTAAAATCAAGTAATGATGTAGTAGAGGGGAGGCTTGTTAGTGCACGAAAATGTCACCACGCACGTATTTTGTGAGACGTAGGAAGAAACTAGCCCATCTTTTTTGACAAATGGCTATAACGGTAGTATGAGCGAAAGATATAAATAATTAATACAACAAGTAGATGTGGAACCACATTTTTTTTGTATAAGGGTGGTCTGATTACTATTTCTTTAAGCAATATTCTGAAAGCAATTTGAAGGGCGAAAATGTTTATAGACCTTAGAGTCTTCGTGTCCAACTGATAATCGCATATTGGCACTTTAATAAGTTGTAGCAGGTTTTCAAATATGTAATAAATCATCAAAGCTTTCAGCACTCAAACGGTAATATCGAGAGAATTTCTTATGATAGGGTCGATGTTCATCAAACATATTAAGGGAAATTGTCCCTTAAACCGCTTCAAACTGGTTGGACCCAATGCGTGCATTTGTTGATGTTTTCTATATACTCGTATATAATTTTGCAAGTGCACATATTATGGCTGCCACCACAAAATTAATATTGATGAATTATGATAGAAAACAGATGAGTTCTTGGGGTGACATTTACTCATTGTATGCGAAATAAGCTAGTCCGTGACGAAGGTGACCAAAAAGTTACATGGGGAAAGATCTCCTCTACGCGTTAGGCGCAAGTTGTTCTTTGTGCATTTCCCTCACTCTACTTCTGTTCCTGCAAAGGTCGTTAAATATCAAAAAGTATTCTTTATTTTTTAGAGAATGTGAATAATATAAAATAAATATTACTTACGCCATAGAAGTTGACCACAAATCACTGCGTCTTTCACTTACATGGAAAGGGAGGACGTCAAGGCGGTATATAATATCCTGATCCGATGTTTTGATATCTTGCGTGCTGGCGTGGGTTCGAAGCCGAGGCAAACATATTTTACTCATTCTTAATTTGCACCGATTTTATTTTTATTAGAACATAACCTTATTAGCACCGGCCGTTTCAGGACTATCTTTTAAATTGAGCTAATTTCAGCGAAAATAACTTTGGTTAAAGGAACTGGAAAATCGCATATTATGCCAAAAGCAATTTCGGATATTTCCAGATTTCAGTAGAGAATCAGTAGTCATAGTAATATTAACACAATATTTTGTCTTACCAAAAGGTAACCCTTTCTTTTTTTCCTTGGACTCAAAGCTTGATTGTGTGGAGTTGAAATACATCCTCAAATTATTGCTGATGAACTTCAAAAGGAGGCAGAAAGTAATATGAGCAGATATATTTCAGTTTCCAGAATTCATAATAAAGTTCAAATTTAGGATTTAATTTGAAAATTTTGGGACATCGTAGAAATTCCACGCAAGAATATCGCAACAGAAATAGTAGTTGTCCTATGACAGTTCTGGACCCCTTTTAATTGGACCAGAACTGTCATAGGTCATCTGTGGGGAATTCTCAGAAGCTTTGTGAAGAATATTTCTGTTTTATCTAAGCTTTCGCCACATATGTGGGAGCTTTTGTTAATTTTGTACGTAGTTAAAGAGCTGCCATCTGTAGGAAGTTGTTTGTCATATCTAAAATGTAGTCTGTTCGTTACTATGTGCTTTTAAGTTTTCCTATGGCTATTCGGTGCGCAGTGTAAGTTGAGTATTAAATTAAAAGCTCTCACACACACACATACACTCTCTTGAAAATCTTGTTTTTTTTTCACTATAGCCTCAACTATTACCCTAATTATGTCGATTATAAATAAGTATAACCACCTTTCCGTTGGATCTTTACCCCTGTAGAAAATACAGCCCTTTAAAGTTGTTACATTTGCTGAGCATTTTCTGTGAGATTATCTACCTGAATTTAATTAACAGAAGACACTCGCATACACCAGGCGATGGATTTAATTCAGTAGGATGATTGCGTCATGTTATGAAAGTCGGTAACAAAACAACAACTACTGCAGGATGTTATATTGACTAGATAAGCAATAGAATTAGTAAAAGCCAAGTTTTTGGTCTTTACGTGTAATGACATCATTTAGCTTCCTTTATTGATTCCTGGCGTAAACAAATTCGCACAGAGCCGAGTAAACTAAAAAGTTTAAATCTTTTTTCTTTTGTAAATTTAAGAATTCTGAAATTCTTTAACTGAAAAAACAACAACCACAACAACTGATATTAATCTGTAGTATATGTTGTCTTAGATGAGTAGTGGAAGCTCTAGTTGAAACTTTCTTTTGCTGAACAAAAAAAAAAGACAACACCAACTATAACATAAATTGTGGATTAAAAAGCTTTGGTGATATCAGGTATCTTTTATAAACAATAGTTATGATATTCAATATCTATGATATTTATGATATCTATGATATTCGATATCTAAAAATAGATCACAGCTGCTTGGGATGGTAAGAAATATGCAAGCATTAGAAGTATTGGAAATTAAAGCGTAATCAGAAAATTTTCGGTGTAGGGTTGTGTGTATTGAAAAGCCTTTTCAGAAATCCTCTACGGACTATGGTTTTGAGGTGTAATTAATATTACTAATAATTCAAGTTAACTCTAGGATAATCTTGTATGCATTAATAAGAGGGTAAGTTAAATTAAAAGCTTTGATGAGCTATGAAATTAATGTAGGCTGATATGTTGACTTAGATAAGTAATGGAAATTGTAGGGGCGCAGGTATGATGACATAGTCAGCATTAGGTTGAGAGTTGGTTAATTAAAAGCTTTAACGAAAGAAGATCGTGCCATGATATTTATGTAGGATGATATGTTGACTTAGATGAGTAATGAAAACCTTACGTAAACATATTCGCACAGCCGAATAAAGTAAACAAGTTGAGCGATTTTGTTTGGTTTTTTGTGTCTAGGGATGTGCCTATTGAAGAGTCTTACGCTCAGTAAAACCCTTATCAGCAATGCAGCTTCCTATATATGTCCTCTAAAGTATCATCCGAAATGACGTTGTATCAGGAAGGAAGAAATAGTTGCAATTGCAATAGTAAAGACCCTGATGTTGAGAGTGGGTACTGTAAGTTAAATGCTTTGGTGGATGGTATTTGGAATGATATAATTCTAGTAGGATACGGATGCTTTGGTGAAGGCCGTGGCGGTGGTCGAGAATGGGTAGTGTTATTTACTTATATTTAAATCTTACCATGAAAGCATTAGGTTGGTGGATTAAATTAAAAGTTTTGATAAAAGAAGGTGGTATCATTATATTGTTTCCTTTTATATTGTGAAAGCCGGAGGTTATCATGCTTGTGTTGGGTTGGGATGTAAGTATAGTTGTTGGTTAAGAGCTTTAGCAGCAATATGTAGCGACATTACCTGTACCGTGGACGGGTATAGATCTTTGGGGGAATATGTATATGTGCAGCTAAGGTGGATTAAGTAATGTTGTGAATTAAAATTAAAGCTTTCATGGTTGATATGGGGGATTGCATGAATGTATTTTGTACAATAGATTGGAGGTATATGTAGGCGTTTATTTGATTGGAGGAAAGTATTTTCACGGTTTCCTATCCAAGACTTAATATAACTCATAAATAATTAAAAACACCGGCCAAGTATGAGTCGGACTCGCGCACGAACGGTTCCGTACCATCGTACAATATTTAACACTATGTACTTTTTATTTATTTTTTGAAATGAGAATAGGCGTCTTGTGAAAAATAATGCTGTCATTTGAAAAAATAATAAAAATGCTGTGACTTGACAAAAAATGCCCACTTATGATAATAATAACTAATGAGAATAAAACTAGGATAAAAACGCCGAAAAAATCACGTTTCTTGTATAGGGGCCCGCTTTAATTTTTAATTTAATTTCATTTTTATTATTTGTTTTAATAGCGGCAATAGAAATACACAGTCTGTAAAAATTTCAACTGTCTACCTATTAATTACGGTTCATGAGATACAACCTGTTGAAGGACGGACAGCGAAGTTTTAGTAATTGGGTTCCATTTGTCTTGATCTTTGCATCATGTTATAAAATTCGATATCCAAAAATTGATCTCATGAAGCTGCGGTAATATTAGTATGGTAAGAAACATGAAAGCATTAGGTTGAAAGTAGGTTGAATTTAAGGCTTTGATGAAATAAGGCATATGTGAGGAATATCTTAGATGACTAGTAGAAGTTGTATGGTGCAGTAAAAGTCTTATCAGCAAATTTTTACGATCAGGTATAATGTCGATTTTTAGTGTAGCCGGAAAGCGGTCTTTTGCTGGGTTAGGCTATGAGAGCTCGAAAGCAAGGTCCCATGTTATTTCTTATGGAAGTACAAATTTCCTTTTGCAACTATCTCGCTCTCTATCTCTGTCTAACAGAACATTTGTCTCTTGCTAACAGATATGCTTGAGGTCGACTTGATCTTATACTTGCTTGGTTGGAGCTTTGTAATATCAATTGTTTGCTTTATATGCAATGAGTGCAGTATGGCTAGCTGGAGTTATCATGCTTGTGTTGAACTGGGTTCTACACATGTTAGCTTGAGTTTGCGAGTGGGTGAAATTGAAAGCTTTGTTGAAAAAAGATAGTGCTATGACATTAATATTTGATAATATGTTGATTTATATAAGTAACGGAAATTGTATGGGAGTAGTAAACGCCTAACCTTTGGTGGTCCGGTGTAAAGGCATGATTTAGCAGGTAATTTGATATCACCTTTTGCGAAGACCGTGGCGGTTGAGAATGGGTTAAGTTTGGTGGTGCTTGAAGTTTCTTTTATGGCTGATGAGTGTGCATAATATAGTAGGAAGTTTTAGTGAATACCGTACTTTTCAACTAACTCAACCTGACACAACATTCGTGTCGTTTTAACATAAATCTATGTTCATATTTTGTGTGGATATGATAGCATGAAATTATCTTATTATCTTAGGGATATTAATCAATCAGTAACTCTACACATTTTATTTACAATTCATCATATATGTCAGCCTGGGATTAACGACTATTTTGATAATAGGTTAAGTTTGGTGGTGCTTGAAGTTACTTTTAACTTTTAAGCTTTGGTGATTGGTTACTTGGGCCTGAGACAAAAATCCGCGCTGATGTACCTAGATCTACGCTCATAAAAATTTGTAGCTAACTGGCCCAAACAAGCAAATCAGTCCAACTTCCACGAAGCCAAGACTGTCCAGATATAACTTATTCGAATCATCTTCAGCCACCAATAATACATACGAATTCTAAAGAAATATGGTCGATTTAAATCTAAGAAATAAATGAATTTTTGCCTAAATTGAAAAAAATGTTTGGTTCGTACCCATGATATATTTAGCCGAGATCAGTGAGTTATTGAAGTTTGCAATGAACTCTTCCATACATCACTTTCTGAGTACTATCGTCGATATCTGTATATTTCTGGTCTGTGATCTCGCTCTATCACAACATCTGTCTCGCTCTAACTCACATGCTAGAAGTGGACATGATCGCTTACTTGCCAACTTGCAGCATGGTGTTATCGGTTGATTGTTTTATATGCTATGGCTGCCTGAAATTATCATGTTTGTGTTGAGCTGAGCTGTAACTTAGTAGCTGGGAGCTTAGAGGTAGCAGTTGTTTGATTTATATGTATGCTGGGGATATCCACAGGTAGAAGGAAATTTTATAAGAATCTGGTAACTGCATTTCCTTACAAACCTATACATAATCTATACAAAATTTAATAAGCAAAAAAAAATCTTACAAGAATTTGGTAACAAGTGCAATACACAATTTAACAAACAGAAGAAAATTGTATCAACATCCGGTAACTGTATGTTCCATACAAAATCTAACAGGCAGAAGAAATTTTATTGGAATCTGGGTGTTTCTGGTGAACCACAGGAGATTTACCTTTTCGCAAGTTTCCCTGGTAATCAGTTTTTTCAAAGTTCCGAATGGGATCTTCACATATGATAATACTGCAGTTCAGAACCTTTTTTCCCTAGTATATATTAGCCGCTTCACTACTCCAGATATCCATATCCATAGAATAGGGTCACCTTATGCCGTATAAATATTTCCTATAAATATAAGTGGGAAAAGGAAAATTGCATGAGAATTTGGTTAGTGGTTGGTGTAATCTTGAATGTTAGACTGTTAAGATGGATATTGAAGAGTTTATAAGAGAATATATAATAAATGTCATAAATTTTTAAAATTATATAAAAATATTGAGAAAGTCGAATCAAAATTTTGGTGAGAACTATGTAAGCTGCTCTTTTGCTCTTATAATTTCTACTTGGTTTATCTATGAGCCGCAACGCTAAAAGGGGAAATATTCACCAAATTTGGCAATTGCAATGAGAAGTCTTGCTACCATATAATTCATACTTACTCTTTTTTATATGGTCATTGAACTTCTTTGGTACGCGATCAGAGGTAACCATACTAATGAGACTTCTCTGATCGCTGGGTCGAAAGGTTACTTTTTTTTGCACTTCAATGCATTTTGCAAATTTGTTGAACTTATTCATTACATTTCAGTCTTATAGACGTAAAATTGTCCTCTTAAAATTAATTTATGTAATGTAAAGAATTAGCTTTTCTTACAATTAACAATATTCATCTTGATATAAAACTTTACTTTGTAGCAAAATATTCTACAAATTCATTCCGTATTTGCAAAGCCCTGTTGCTTTTCTTGTAATGTTTTGTATCGGTAAGAAAGACGTCATATCACTTTGGTCTTGGCGTCATGCGCATGGGCATATTGTTTCGTTCTCTTCACAGTCGAAAGTACCATGTGGGGCTTAATTACATCTGGACTCCTTTAGTTTATTTTAAAAATTGTGTAGCAGAAGACAGGTCATTGTAATGGTATCTGCTTTTTCTGGCTGGAGAAACATAGGTTTTCGCAATACACGAAAAACGGAATTTAAGATGTCAATAATATTTTCAATGATCCATCGACCTCGAAAAAGTCTGCAGTTAAAAATTCTTTCTTTACTGCCTTTTTGAAAAGTTCTTGTGAATGTCCTTAAAATTCTCGAACTTAGAGCAATATCTCGTCACTTACGAATAGATGCAGTATCATTGTATTTGATGATTTCATCTAGGGTATAATAAGTAAAATATGATTTTTCAAAGAGTTCTTTAAGACACTCCACAATTGGCTAAGAAATTTAAAAGAGACCTTTCAACAAGTTACTAACCATTTCATAAAGCGAAAAGCAAAATTGACTTCTAATATTTGCTGAAAACAATAGAAATATCTTTGAAATCTTCTATTTTCGGCTAGAAAAATTAAAAAGCCGAGCTGGGCTTATCCTTGTATTTTTACCGAAAAAGAGCATCAAGCTCTTGTGCTTGCTTTTCTAGCTTCAAAATTATTATTAGTCAGGAATAATAAGTAAAGAAAGCGTTTTTCGTAAAAAGTTATAACTGGATAGGTCCTTGCCATTTTCATATTGCACACTAAATATCAAATTCAAAACAGTAAAAAAACGAGCAGAAAACTGAAACAAATGTTCCCGCATGACGCATTTCAATTATAAGCACATTGTCTCTATGAAGCGATCAACGCATCATCTCAATTTGTACAAACTCTGTTCAAGTGCACGCATTGCCACATTATCACATTATAGAATCATCAAGTTGGCTGATGCGAAATGAGAAATACAAACACATATGCCGCGCATGTAAGTTTGTCAAATATGCGGCTAGTGCGCCTATCATATGGAGCGGGCTTTGGATGATACTGACATCTCTTGCAGCAGAGAAACAAAAGCCTGCTGCATACAGTAGACTTTGTCATTGTTTTTTGTTTTAAAATTAATCTATAATTATATATTTATTAATTAATTTTAAGAATAAAGTGCAACGTATTCTAGCTAAAAATTGAGGCCTCCTACAACTAACGCGATTGGCCCACATCAACTAGGACAATAGACTTTTTTTATATATATTTTTTAAATAACTTTTGTCTAATATCAGTGATTATTCATTTGTTTTCCTTAACTAGTCTCTTTTACCCTAGACACACAGTACGATCTAATGAATCATTAGTACTAACTATTCATTAAAATGCGGTGTTGCACGTAGTATACCTCATTATGGCTCGAAAATCAAATGATAATGAAGTGCATTCTTTTTTCATTATAGCTATAATGAGAAAAAAGGTGCTAGATTTGGCATATAATATAAATGTGGAGCTCCGCTGTGCATTTGCCGATTTGAAAAATAAGAAGAAGAAATACAGAGAAATGCAAATCACAAACTTATTCTTTTTAATATAAAGCTTTTCCTATTTGTAAATTGTTAAATTGAAAGACAAAATAAGTAAAAATAAAGTTTAGCGCGTTAATTCGATCTTTAATCATAAGTTTGTCAAAACCAGTTTGACAGAATAACAGTAAAGAAATGACTGTGTGTCTGCAGTTTATAATCAATCATTATAGGCTAATGAGTCGTTAGTTATTTCTTCATTAGGAGCGCTGTGTGTGTAGAGCATTTGAGTTCTAAACGGAACGCGCTGCTGTAAGAATCTAAGTAGATTACAAAGAAGAGACAAAAAGAAAAATACATATACGAGGGGCGTCGGATGAAAATTAGGAATTAAACAAAAAACTATGTTTAGTTTTCACAAGGAATCATATTTATTTAAACATATCGAGAAAAAAAAAAATATGAAAGTTTGGGAAACAAAATTTAACTTATTTGTCTGACAGTGTCAGAGGAATATAAGCCTTGATTTATACGAATAGCAGATAAGACAAAAGCACATAAACCTTGACTTGTTTGTAGTAGGTGTAAACGGTGCAATGTACCACTGTAATTGAATAATTTATTTCTTCAATTTCACTCTATATTATACAAAAGCAGCCAATTATGAATCAATGCATAACATACACAATGCATAATTTTATTCGCAATAAGCTGTCGTGAAACAGTGGGAACATTTTTGAACCTTAAGTGAAATCTGTAGTGTATATTAAGTTCGTCATTTCGTTTGTAACGCATAGAAATAATGATGGTAGAGCAAAATTGATTGGACAACCACGCATAAACTTAAAAGTTATTTTGAATTTTGCATGTCCCTTCTATGCGCACGATGATTGGAGAACGCGTGTACTTAGAGAGCTGAAATCTTGTGCGCGGACTTTAAAAAAAAAAGGTATAATTAATCTCGAAAATGAGACAAATCGGGCAACTTCTTCGTGGGGTTGCCATACAAAAATTTCGTTTTGCGTTGACATAGAAAGTTGAAATTTGGTACATGGTGTTTTCATAGTAATAGCAAATAAAGTTTGACAAATGGAATAAATCGGACAACCCCTTCTTGGTGTTGCCATCTAAAAATTTTGGTTTTCTATGGATACTGTGAAAACGATCAGTTCTAGACATTTTTATTGTAGCCAAAACTTCTTCAGAATATGAAATCCTATAAAATTGGTTATAAAAAGTGTAACAAGGAAATATTTCATAATGATATAGGAAAGCGTGGTATGAGATGGCATTATCAGGAACCGAAAATATCTGGTATTATAAATATTTTAAACAAAAAAAGCTGGGCTAAATTGTGCTAATGCAATTTAGTGGAATATACGAAAATATTTCTTGTGGGACCAGTTTCGATTCATGTAAAGCTTTTGCAAACTTAACTTGTTTTAAGAAAATGTTTTCTAAAACTGTTATTCATATCATAAAATAATTTAAAATAAAAAAAAAAAAAAAACTAAGGCAGTTTGGCTTTTTTTCGAGCTGGAAGAAACAGGTTTTGAGGGTGGTTATTTTTCAAGGAAGTGTAAAAAGCCAAGTTGGCTAGATAAAATAAATTTTATTTCCATTAAAAATAATTTAGATATAGAAACCTTACCACTTTTTAAACATTTTGTTGACGCTACGCTATGTCGCGGCAACGGCATAAGGCGAGTAATCAAACGGCCTCATTGTTTCACTGTAGTTGTGCATTGACATCGTGTGTCGACATCAATGCCGATCCTCTTAAGTGCTGGGAATCCCAGAAATATTCCTTTCCTGTCCTACGAAATTTGGCCCATATTGTCCAGCCCTCCCCCCCCCCCCCACCATCCGACCCCTACACAAGTAAGCGTTGAGAAGGATTTTTCAGCCCTCAAAATCATTTTGGATGATCTCCGTTTCAATTTGTCGGAAGAAAGTTTGCGATATAATTATTTGTTCGGCTAAATTCTTTATGAAAATAATAAATAAAGATTATTTTCCAACAATTTGTACGACACTCCCCAATTGGCTAAAAAAAAATTTAAAAGAGTCAACCAGTTACCATATCGTTGGCGCAAAAAACAAAACTCCACAATGATCTTATAAAGCCAACAATGACATATGACATCTTTTAGAATATTATACCCGCGCATAAGTCCTTTTGACCATCATCTTATGCAGAACCGCACTTGGCGTGTTACTGCTGCAAGGGATTGATTAAAAATGTCAACGTAAAAGACGAAATGCTGCCCTTATACATATATTTATACAAAGTATCGCAGTCAGGGATGTCAGGGATCTGTTTCTAGATCCGCAAGAGCGACTAAATTGGAAGCTTTTATAATAATTGTTCGTAATCGATATCATTCCCCAATGAACTTTCTTTAATTAATTGCTCTGATCGTTTCTCATCCTTCTAGCCATTAACCCATCAGGTAAGAAACATTCAAATATATTAAAAAAGAAAGAAAAAAAATATTGAAACTCCTCTTTCATGACGTGTTTGGCAGCTCAATTCCTTTCCATACCCTTTTTTCACAGTTACACAATTTTCATACACACAATTATACGTTGCATTAATTTTCGAGTATTCATTTATTTTTCATCAATCATAAAATACTGCGCGCACTTTAATTTCAATGACACAAAGGCCCTAAAAATGTTTATGAAAAATGTCAGTAATTTGTTGAACATTTAAAACAACTTTTTTTTTCCTCCCTAAATTGAGCATAAAAGTGAGGACTGCGCTTCAAGTCCTTAATGGTAGAACGAAATATACAACTCTGATATCATTCATGAAATTCAAAATCCACTCTTTATTCAATAATTCGTAAAAAAGATATTCTGAAATAATTTTCCAAGTTTGTTAACTTTTCCGTTCCGCTTATTGTTGTGGCCATATAATGTAAAAATTATTCGTTCCATAATCGAAACCCTCCATGATGTTGTACTCCAACTGAAGAGTTTCTGACGCTGTAATAGCAGTCGTCCTTTCGACCAGAAAGGAAAAGTTGTAAACTTTTAATTTTATTTGACCAGCTAAAGCTTTGCCATAAAGGCTGGAATGGGAACCAACAATAGGCTGTACGGAAATGGAATACAAGTTCTAACCATTTCCTACGGCGCTGGGTGGTGGCTATTTGAGAACAGAAAATGTAACATTGCATTTTCAAGGAGAGGACTGGTATCGACAAAAGCTCTTCTAAGATTTTCCCTCTATTATCGTATTCTTTTTTTAGTTATTTACCAATAACCCGTGAATGTTTTACCGGAGTTGTTATGTAGCAGCAGTGGAAAGTTTGTGTTTACTTCCCTCACTAGCTGGCTGTAAACAAACGAACAGTTGCCAAATTTAACTTTTTGGCTTTCAAACGGAAGTGCAAAGAAAGAAGGAATAAGTTGGGTGCCATTTAGTCAAAGTATTACTCAATAAAATTATCATAAAAATGAAAAGAAAAACTTTCTTGGTGCGATTTTTATCGAAGAAAAAGTTTTCCTTCGAGATTGCCCCATTAGGCAATTCCTTCAGATTTAGAGCGGGCGTCAACAACGTTAAACAAGAATGAAAATAAAATCTGGATACGAAATGTCTATAGATATATACATATGTATGCAGGGATTCGGGTACATGAAGGGTTTTAGGAGTTCTTCTATACTCATATCATGAATATTTTTGTAACGAATCTGTCAAATAGTGTTCTATACTCACATCAAAACAGCCTCAAAAGATCAGCAACAGCCATAAAGTGTGCTAGGGCTCTATGAACAACTGTGGGAAAGTATCTGAAATTGGCTTAAAGAAAGTTTTGCCTGATAAAAAGCTTTTTGCAGCTCTACCGAAAGCAGCTTTCGTTTATCCAAAATAAATGAAAGGATAGAAAATTATTATGAGCATATCGTTCTTTAAGAAATATTTATGAAAGATGAAATCTTCTGTGCTATTTTGAGATCCCTAAATTTAAGAATATCTTCGCATTGGTCGAGTTCCTATTACTGCTAAGAGGGGTGGCAAGAAATGTGATGGGATTAACTGTAATTGGAGATTTCTGTACGAATATATAGTGACGTACAATAGTCAAAATTTAAATAAATATTTCTATCCAGTAATAGAAACAGTGGACCTGGGATAATGATGAAAAGATCTTCATACCAAAAACTGTGTAATCGGAAAGTAAAAGCATAGTTGTTGATAAATTATTAGCTGTGGACCTAATACAAGAAAATCATATACCTATTATGTTTGGGAAATTTTTAAAGTTATTATTTTTAAATAGTGATTTATTATTTAGAGTTATTTTAACCGATTATCCTTTATGTCCAAATGATTTACACGTAAAATCTATTACACCTGATGTATCATTTTATGACTTGCTTTCACAACTTGGAAACGCATCTAGAGTTGCATTTAATTTTAAATTTTAATAAAATACGTGATTACTTGTATTTAATATTGATTGGCCCTTTATAGATAGTATTAAGAGGAGTCAATACCAAAATTTGCATGTTTCGTACATTATACGAATTTCTGGCAAATTATTTGTAGCAGAATAATCGTTTATATCTTAAATTAAATATAACGAAGAGGTCCAGTAAATAACGGCGGAAAAAAAAGTATTGGAACCGAGATATTAGCTCAGAACTTTGTAACAAATTGTAAAAATTCAAGGTTTTTAACTCAAATTCCTGTTAATAGTATTATCATTTCTTTAGATTATGACTATTTTAGAAAGATAAAGCCTAGATCTAGCAAATAACGTCGATTTTTTTATTTTTAGTTGCGCTTTTGTTAATTATTTTACTCTAATAGTACCCGTTTTTTCTCCCGATATTTCACCGACGTGAAATTGCAATATTTCGTTGAAAGTTGTTGAAATACAAAGATTCGAAATAGTACATTTAACAATTATGTGGAAAAAAAAACTTAGAAGAGTCAATTCTCGTTAAAAATTTTCAATTTATTTGAACTGCAAATATTCATTTTTCATGTTAAATTGTCGTATGCTGGGTTTCTGTCTATTACGCTAGATGTCTCTAATTTGGTCTTGGTCTAGGCTAATTTTATATGAATTTCTAACTTTCAGGACACAAACCTACGTATAGTAAATTTAATTGCCTACAGGCTCGCTGGTATCTAAATTGAAACTTTTGCTGAGTACTGACTCCTCTTAACTTACAAGAAGAATACAAAAAGTTACTTGACGTGTTAAGAGAAGTAATAATTATTCCTTTGAAACGTTCACAATGAGTAAATTATCCGGAATGGTTCAATAAAGGTCAATTAAGACTTACAACTACTAAATTAAAGGCACATAAAAAATTCAAATTGTCTGAAAGTCCAAAAGAGTTAACTAACTTCCACAGATTACGAAGAGAATATGAATTTATACATAGGATTTTGTACACGTTATATATTTGGTTTGTAAAGGCTGGTATAAAATCAAATAGTAATACGTTTTGGTCTTTTATGAACTAGAAACGAAAAACTTGGGGTTTTCCAATTTTTTTGCATTATAATAATAATAAATTTTATGACCTTCTAAACAGCAGTAGCCTTTTTGCAGATTATTTTGAATCTATGTATGATAATACTACTTATTGTTCATTCAATAATGCTATTCACTCTTTTTAATGTAGTTCATTGGAAATTGGCTATATTTTACTGATGCCCTTAAGGATTTGAAATGTAGTCCTCTGGTTGATGCTGCATGGACTTGCACATTTTTACTTCTTAATTACCTAATTCTTTGTCTTGCGGCGGTATAAACAAGATTTTGAATTTATCTCTCAATACCTACTATGGTCAATTTTTAGACGAATGGAAAATTTCTCTTTCAATGCATAAATCTAAGCCTGGATATAAAAATCTGCTATCCAGTCAGCGGCTCGATGGATGCATCGCCTGTAGTAATTTATGACGCCCAAGAACCGACTAAGCTCAAATAACGTTTTCCGGTTTGCCATCCAGAACAAGGCAAATCGTTAAGGGCTTTTACGACCCTCTTTGAACACTTTGTACAATTCAAATTCTCTTGTTCTGGATATAGCATACTCGCCAAAGGCTTTCTCCAACATTTTCAATGCTTCAGAACAAGGAATTTCGTTCGCAACACAAAATTTCAAACAAACTCGTTGATCGATAATTTCTTCCATAGTAAAAATCGCCAGACACTATTGAAACAACTTATGTTTTCGACTCTTGGCAACAAACTAAATGATAGATCGCGCTCAAACCAGCGTAATAATACACTACAATGCTATCAACTTACGAAAAATAGAAAAAAATGAAAAAGTTAATGAATGCGATTTGAAAGATTCAGTCCCGAAACTTATTTGACAGAATGTAGTTCGTTTCCAGTTCCTATTTCATGAGAGATTTTCTCACCCGCATCTCGAGCAATGTCTAAAGCCCCAACTGAATGATAGCATAACTCTGCGGTTTAATAATGTGAATGCTTTAATTAATACATAGTAAAACGGAACACCTTACAAAATCCCGGAACATTAAAAAAACATAACTTCATCCTTAAAAAATCCTCATTTAGTCTGTTCGTGTTTAAAGCATTCTTATATTGCATATAATCATTTTTTTAATGAAGGCTAATACTATAAAAAAAACTCTTATTCCAAAAGTTAAAAAAAGCATCAAATCTTATCTTTATAGATCAATTTCGCACTTATATAAGCAAAATGGAAGAAATGAAAGTAACGCGAACTCTCTATGTAGTTAGATGATACTTTCTTATTTGCAGACTCAAAAATCAGAAATTAACAGATATTTAGGTGCTCTCTCCACTTATTTAACATCTGCAAAATTAAAATTAATACGGTAAAGTGTAAGGAAATTCTCTTTAGAGGTGAGAAAAGAAACTCTCCCTCAAAATGATTGGACCCGACCCTATAATAACTACAATCGGCCATTACAAACATTATTAAGCCAATTGTGAACTACGCATTTCCAATAAGGCATATAAAAAGTTCAGCCCAGATGAAAAAATTAATAAGATTTGAACAAAAAGTTCTCAGAGATTGCATTAATTTTAAGCGAAATCCTCAATAAGACACAATGATAGGAGAGAGAATGGATGCTTTCCTCTTCAAATTCAAAACCAAGTTTACTGTCGAAATTGAGTTTATTTAAATCACATTAGTCCAGGGTATTAACATACATTACGATCTATGTACAAACATCAAGTACCACACAACGTTACACTTAAAATAACTAATTACAAATGCTTTAATATCATAAAGCACATTTTGATGTAATAACTCAGTTTACGATGTTGTGCAAAATTGAAGTAATTATTCACTTTTAACGTAAAAATTAATTTATAATTAAAATTAAGTCTAAAAATAAAACCGGCAAGTGCGAGTCGGATTCACGCACGAAGGGTTCCGTACCATCGTACAAAATTTAACACTATGTACTTTTTATTTATTTTTTCAAATGAGAGTAGTGAAAAAATAATGCTGTCATTTGAAAAAAATAATAATAATTCTGTCATTTGAAGAAAAAAAAAAAATACTTACTTTGATAATAATAATGAATGACAATAAAACGAGGAAAAAACTCCGGAAAAATCACGTTTCTTGTATGGGGGCCCTTTTAAATTTTTAATTTTATTTTATTTTTATTATTTGTTGTTATAGCGGCAACAGAAATACATAGTGTGTGAAAATTTCAACTGTCTACCTATTACGGTTAATGAGATACAGCCTAGATTATAATAAGATTGAGAATAAAATGAGGAAAAACACGCTGAAAAAAGCACGTTTCTTGTATGGGGGCCCCCTTTAATTTTTAAATTTATTTAATTATTTGTATTTGTTGTTATATCGCCAATAGAAATACACAGTCTGTGAAAATTTCAACTGTCTACCTATCACGGTTCATGAGATACAACCTGGTGACGGACGAACAGCGAAGTCTTAGTAATAGGGTTCCCGTTGTTACCCTTTGGGTACGGAACCCTAATAAAAAAGCGACAATCAGTCTAAGACTATTCTTACGATACCCTAGATGAATGCTTGTATGTAATTTCGTATGGTGTATGCCAGTTTGATTGTTGCAGTGGTTTTTCGCTTATTTTTCTAGAACGGTTTGTCGGACAGTAAAAAAGATTATAACCAATTTTATATGTAGGATTTCATATTCTGAAGAAATTTTCAGTACAATAAAAACGTCTAGGGCTGCTCGTTTTCACAGCATACCCAAATTTTTATACGCAGGCACCAAGAAGCGGTTTCTCGATTTGGTCCATTTTTTAATTTATATTTAAAATTTCTATAAAAACGCCGTGTACAGAATTTCAGGTCTCTACATTGCCACGTTCTCAGGCAGTGTGCTAATATATATTGAAAAACAGGATTTTTGTATGGCAACCCCCCCGAAGGTGTTACCCAATTTATCCCATTTTGAACTTAAATGTACTTTTATTAAAGCCAGTATGCAAAATTTTAGCTCTCTAAGTACACGCTACTTTTATAATTATTATTGATTGAAAAAAAAAAAAAAAAAAAGCCGAAATTAATATTCAACTTCCAACTTTTATTTTGGAAACTTTTAAGTCAAGTAACTGACTAAAGTACGAATTCTAATTCTTAAACTTGTATAAAAATATATATCTATCCGAGAAAGGAAATAGGAGATCTAATTTAATTCAACTGACTTTTGCTTATTGCGAATAAGCTTAATTTGGGGGAAATAAAAATGGAATAAGTACTTAGGTACTTAAGCTGGCTCTCCATATTTTGGTATTTTAATATGCTTAATGGCGTCGGATGATATATGATCAAAATAACTTTTAATTTAATACGTGTGTATCCAATCCATGTTGCTCTACCACCATTATTTCTGTGCGTTACAAACAGAATGGCAAACTTAGTACACCGTATGATTTCATCTAGGGTATAATACTTATTTTCAGAAAGTTTTTTACTTTGACACTCGTACAACTTACGAGTCTACAGGCAATTCATCCTGCTGCATATGTATGAGTAAGAATTTAAAAGACAAGTACAGAGGCCTATTCCCGGCGTTATGAAGGTTATTACGAATTCATCTGATATACCACATTCTAAATGTGTGTGTAATCTTGGTCCATAATTTCATGTTGCGACCATATTAAGAAAATATTTAATAAAGTTTATGATGCCTTAACCCTTTATTATTACCCGGAATCGAAAACGACCCCGAAAATAATTCATTTATTCTCATCACTGATTATTTTTAAAGCATACTATGGATAAATTAAATTCATTTGGAGACAATATAAAAAAAAAAATCGATGCCTTTTTCGGAGAAATATAAAAGGGCTCGGGTCGCTTACGACCCCAGCGTAGGAATAGAGCAAATGGAAAATTCCAGAAATTTTTTCAGGGATAATTAACAAAATCCAAACGTAAGGTGTAGGGAAAGTTTACAATGTTTTTCACAATTTATACAAATTTGTAGTATCTCTACTAAAGGTGGAGTTGACACTTTAGTCTAATTGTGTCACAAATATAGTGTTTCAAGAAAAACACGCCGGTGGCAGTAGAAATAAACGAATTAACGGGGTCACCCCGGGTGACTGATTCAAAAAAACTTTTCTTTTTGTATTGCATAAATTGCATCCAAATATAGTAAAGAATATGTGGGTAAAGTGATTTTCCAATATTCGGAGTCGTTCGGAAGCTACAGCGTTGAACGGACCAGCTGTTTGGAGCGTGCTCTCTAGCATTGGACCCCTTCTCTTTCGCTTAGGTTTCTTACCTGAGCCCTTCTAATACAAGCTCAGGTATAAATGCACAATAGAGAGGTCTTTATATCTCTAAACTCATTTCCTGTTTCGAATATAACAGTTAGTTTAGTCTTGATTGAATACCCAAAGTGTTCGAATTTTATTGATGATAATCGTATTGAATTTTTAAACACGGTTTTCTCAAAACTGTATTTTTCAAACTGGTAACCACGATATCTCGAAATCTATTGAACGAATTCCTTTAAAATTTTATTGACTTATTCAGTACTCATGTAGATACTTGGAAAACTAGGATAATTCAAATTTATCAAGCCGTGTTTTTTCACATGTTGAAGAAGTAGTGAAAAAACACAAAAATTCACGACAAAATGTTCAACAAGATGCCAAAAATTTACCATTCAATATTTTTTAATAATCCTAGTTCAGAAACTAGTTCGTACTTCACAGATTAAAAGGCCGTTTGATTTTTTTTTATTTTAGATAAGCAGAAAGCCCGCAATTGTGGTTACCGAAAAATGCTTTTTTTGAAGATGAGTGAGTAAGTTGCCTTCTACTCCAGCAATGAGCGACGATTTCGGGCTGAAAAATTGTAGAGTGTACTCAAGGCATATGCGGTAAAAATTTCATAGTTGTATGTTGATTGAGTTCGCCAGAAAAAGTTCTAAAAAAACAAACAAACAAAAAACAAGCGCCTTCACACTGGATGACAGCCTTAATACATTTACGTCTTTCAAACTCAAGCAACAAAAATCTGGCGAAATAAGACGCGTTTTTTTTTTTTTCTATTTTTTTTTTATTATCAGAACCAGTTTAACACAAGCTCGCTGCATGGACACGTGTAATAAACAAATGGTCAAAAATACATGCGTTTCGTCACTTAGTTGGTATTAGTATTAACATAAACCAAGCACCGGAAGAAATTCATGCAATGCACAAAAACATTAAACAAAAAAATTTAATTTTATATAGACGTTTTTTAAAACATGCTTAAAAACGACAAGACCAAAATGCTGAGCCATGTTACTAAGAGTAATACACATACGATTAACAGGTTCATACAGGCTAAAGTTAGACCTTGAGGAGTTAACATGCAAGAGAGGCAGAGCTGGGCAATACTTAAGTGAAAAAAGACTTAAGTATTGCTTAAAGTACATTTTCGTTAATTAAGACTTATTACTCAATACTTTTGAAATGCCCCTACATAGTACTTAAACATAAGTACTTGCTACTATTTACTTGTACTTAAGACTTAGTTTTGTTCTTAAATACCAAGATTTTTACTTAAAGATTTCTGAGTCTATTAAGTACCTAAAAATATCTAATTCTTCGAAGAAAAGCAAACACAATCTCTAGCGCAACCCTTTTTTTGTTGAGTTTTAAAGCACACAAAGAACTGTCAAACTTTTGCCGCACTCACGCGCTCAAGGTCGACCTTAAACAAACTAATAACATACAAACAAGACTGGGCAAGTAGAACAAAAACCAGTAACGTCTCGCTCGAATATAAAATCGACTTGATGACATAACCACTGACATGTATAATATGAACTGACTACGTTCATAGAAATATACTGCAGAAAGTGAGATCACTTCTATATTGCTGACTCTTTCGATCTTAGCACCAGGTACCAACTGAGAGAGAACTGAAAACAAGCAAATAGTGGGTTCGTCGAAATACATGATTTTAAATTAATCATTTAGGGTTATTACTGATAAAAACTGTTTTACCAAAGACAATATATTCATTAGATACGCAGAAGAAATTCTAAATGTGTTATTAAAATCACCTTCCGAGCTGGGTGTATACTTTTTCAACTTCCCGCCAATGATTTTTATGAATGTTGGCACCGACCGACGTACGAACTCTTTTTGACACAAACAATTGTGCCCCCGTAAAATAGAAATGTAAGCAGTCTATATTATATACGTTAGTGGACATAACCAAGGGTAAGCAAGCAATGCCTCGCTCCATCTTCG